>OZ025289.1:77734219-77850048 GCA_964019185.1 Maratus speculifer
TCAAAAGAAGTCAGTGTTTCTTTATCAGGCACATAGAAGCTCTTTAAATATACTCAACTCTTTTACCAACAGACTTTTACTAGATTTTTCTTCACTTTTACCTTTAGTTAGATTAAAAATAGTGTTGAAGTCAGACATTTTTCTCCGGGAGAGATTTCTGTGGCTCTTTGGGGGGGGGGGGGGGGGACACAATAAAATTCCTGGGGAGACATTGCACTTTTTTATCATTGAAAACACAAAATCTCAAGATTTCTATGGGGGGGGGGGGAATGTCCCCTCGGGCCACCCCCTGAGTTCAACACTGATTGAAAATCTTACTACAGTAGACTTTCTCAAATCTGCACAGCTTGGGACCAGAGGTTGTGCATATTTTAGAATTTTGCAGATTTCTGGTCATTGCTTATTTTGCATTTTTTAAACTTTAATTTGAATGTAATTAATGATGCAATCAAAACTATAATGAATGGGTACAATATAATAAAATATTAAAATTAGTAATAAACTAAAGTAATGAAATTTGAGATGATTTTTAAAATGATTAAAATACTACCGCTGACAATAAAGTTCGGTGAATGAATTCAGAATGACCAATCTGGCAACACTGGGGAAACAAAATGCTGCACCTGCATAGAGGCAAGTGTTGACCATCTTCCCCCACCGTTGTTCAGTTGAGTGTCATTTATGTTTGGTGTAAGACATGCTTTACTAAGTGCTTGTTCAATGTGTTGGTTCTTAACTGAGAACATGAAAATGAATGAACAAAATATCAGTTTAAAGTTTGATTTTAAGCTTTGCAAGATACCAAAAGATTCATGAAGGGTAGTGCAAACTAAACATTCACCATACTCGCCAGATCTCAATCCACCAGATTTCTTCCTATTTTCAGCACTCAAACTTTCTTTGAAAGAGATTTGACCTCATTGCTGACATCCAACGAAACGTGACTAAGCTTTTTAACTACATCCCAAAAGAAGACTTCTTGCGAATTTCTCAGGACATGTATAGCAGATCAAAGTGGTACACAGTTATGGGAGATGACTATTTTGAAGGATGGTATGGTAATTTTCGTTAATATTTCATCTACATTAATGTTACAGGGCTATTCACCGAACTTTATTGTCAAAGGTAGTATTAAAAGCAAAGATCATGTTAATAACCAATAATGTATGATTAAATATTCATTATAAAAATGAAATGTATTTTTCTCATATTATTCAATGAAACTTGCCCATAAAGATACATTACTAATTCATATCAAAATAATAAAATAAGGAATAATAACTAAAAAAGCTTTATTAATACATAACTATATTTGGAAAGAAGATTGTGATTATCAATGATATCAGTAATATCTTGAATTTTTTCAGAAATAAGTTTATTCTTTCTTCATTAAAAAACATGAATTCAGTAATATCAACAAATTTACAAGTTAAAATTTATATGGAATTGATAAGTCAAATTTTAAAACAAGTCAAATTTTGTCACTATATCTGAAACGAAAATTTCATTGTTTACATCCATAAATTATGTGCGGATTTTAGAGAGTTGTAGGTTTTATGAATATGGATTTAAGAGAGTCTACTGTATTATTCTTTTTATAATGATTTAAACACAACACAGGTGCAAAGTAGATGGATGTCTTCTTTGCGCTTGTGTTGTGCTCTTGCTTTCACAGTAGACGGACATCTTTGTGCCAAGGGCAGATCCAGTCCTCCATTTAGAGAGGGGTCATGGCTCCTTTATTTATTTATTTTTTATGGGGGGGGGATGAGTCACATCACTTAAGAAATTTTTTTATTGAAGGTTGTTTTCATATCCAAAACAACTACTTTTCTGATATTTTTGGAAATTTGTTTTCACTCATAAATTCAAAAAATTACATTAATATTTGTAAAAAAATAAAATTTACACAATTTGTTAGATTCTAAGAAATTGAAGATTTTCTTATAAAAGCAAAGAATCAATGAGAAATTGAACATTTTAAGCTAATTAAGTTACAGACTACATAGTTACAAAAATGTCATTAATGAGGGAGCAATTAGCTGTCAGGACTTGAAATTCTGCTTAACTCCCCACATTTTATGGAGATTTCCCTAAAAATTCATTGCCTTTGTCGAGAGAGATGGAAAATCCTAATCATTCACATTTGTTCTAAATAAATGAACAAATGTAATATGCAAATGTCTACCATTTGTCTACCAGATTCACATGGTTGAGGAAGGGGTAAATTTGAAAGAATTTAATGTATATTCCATTTTTTAAAATATGTTTTAGAAATTTTTTTCATCAGAGGTTGGGGAGGACTGGTCATGACCCGACTCCCATGACCTTCCCCTTGGATCCACTACTGCTTTGTGCCTGATGGAGAAAGACTCAGTTCTTTCGAAAGGCCTAGCGTGTTTTAGTATATTAAGTTTTTATCAGTTTGACCAAGTTACAAATAAAAAAATTTGGTTGGATCAAAAATTATAACAATATCAAAAGGCAAACTTCATCTAGCCCTTTGATATCATGGGTAGTCCCCCCCCCCCCCAAAAAAAAATGACAACATTACGTATGCACAGCCCTAACACATGTAATTTTCTGTCAAGTGTGAATTAAAATAAGATTGTGAATGTGTTTGAAAACAAGGCTATAGCAAGAAAAATATTTTGGTTTGGGATTTAACGTTATGAATTTTATTGTCTTAATTTATATTTACTGTTGAGGGTTTCGTTCATCTGACAAAACCCTATTTGTTTCTGTAATCCGTCTGTCACAGAGTCCATACACAAAAATTGTATAAGTCAAAATTTGTGTACTTTCAGCTGAATACCTGTTGTCACACACAAATCATAAAATTTCAAAAAAGTCTATTATTTAATTAAATTAATTTTATCAATGTCATCTATTCACTTTTGTGATTTCCATTTTAAAAGCAGGCCTTGATTATCCAACAGGCACGAGAAGCAGGTGCTTCCTTTAGAAAATTTTGAAAGGGCCTGAAACAGGGCCGTAGCTAAGGGGGCGCTATGGGCAGCTCAGCCCCCCTAAAATATTTTGAGCCCCCCCCCTGGAAAAGATTCCAAGGTCACTAAATGACTTTCTGATCAGAAAATTTAAATGAAATTCTGTTCAAAAATCTAATATAGCTTTGAGACCCTTTCACAGTTTTGCAGAAATACTAAATTGCACGTAAAATTAGTAATTCAACAATCCCTAATCCTATTTGAACATATGAAGCTAACATGATGTTTAATTTTGCACCAGTTATACATTCAAAATTTTCATCATCATATACTTTTCTTAGTATAAAATGAAGTTATTACAACAGTTTAATAAGAAACATAGTACAATTTGAATATGCACTAATTTATCTTTCCGTGTCAGAATGAGAAAAAAAATTGAGCCCCCCCCCCCCCCTATAGATCACTTCTAGCTACGGCCCTGGCCTGAAATGGAGAAAACAGGGGCCCAAATTTTATATTGAATTAATTCCTTGTAAAAATGCTGATTTCTTTTCAAATTATCTTTCTTACAATAAGAAGTGTTTCTTACAAATAACTTTCATAACAAATTAATTTCTCAATAAGTAATTAATTTAATAAATCAAATTCAACCAATAGTAATTCTTAAGTTTGTTCATTATTTTAGTTATATGTTTATTTTGTATACTGAATTTAGCTTGTTGGTTGGTTGGTTGGCAGGCGGCTTGAGACTTATGCTTCGCCATAGGTGGCTTTGTCTCGACTACTCGACGAAATTTAGCTTGTATGAGCTACATGAAACATTGATACTTTATTGACAAAATTGAGAGAAGTATTTCAAAATGTTCATATTTTATGTTGTGCATACATTTTGAATTCCACCTTTTTATCCAACTTAAATTTTTATACTCATACTTTTGGCATATAATTTGGCAAATGATTGCGAAAAAACGGCAAATTTTGTCAAATGATCGCTAATAACGGCAAAATTTATTTAAAAAAATCATGAAAAAAAGCAATTTCGACAACAGATCCCGAAAAAAAAAGAAATTTTTAAAACAGATCGCAAAAACAGGGCAAATTTCGTTTAAAAAAAAAAATCCTGAGAAAATGACATATTTCATCAATAGATCGCGAAAAAAAAGTAAAATTCATCAAAAGATCTTGAGAAAAGCAAATTTCTTTGAACGATTATGCAAAATTTAAAATAAAATCAACTTTTGTCCCAGTATCTGAACTGAAAGTTTCATTGTTTACATCCATAAAATATGTGCGGATTTTAGAGAGTTGCGGATTTCTGGTTTGCGGATTTGAGGGAGTCTACTGTATATACATTCTTGGGTATAGCCTCTGGTTTTTTTATGACAACACCACTGATCATATCAATTGAAATAAATAATTTTAATAAGGTGTGAATTGCAATGTTCTGCAATATGAGGACAGAAGAAACAACAAAAGATGTATGTATTAAGAAGAATAGTTTTAAGTTATGTGATGGATATATAAAGGGCTGTAGCTAGAAGTGAATAATAGGGGGGGGGGGGGGGCTTAAGATAAGGTAGGGAGGAAGGGCTCATATTTTCTCACTCGGAGGAGAAAGATAAATGAGTGCATATTCATATTGAGGCATTATGTTTCTTATTAAACTGTTGTAATAATTTCCCTTTATGCTAAGAGAAGTATAGGATGATGAAAAATTTTGAGTGTATAAGTAATGCAATATTAAACATCATATTAGCTTCATATGTGCAAATAGGATGAGCAAGTGTTGAAACACTTATTTTAGTTATAATTTATTATTTCTGCAAAATTGTGAAAGGACCTCAACATTAAATTAGGTTTTTGAACAGAAATTCATTTGGTGACCTTGGAATCTTTTCCAGGGGAAGCTGAAAATGTTTTTTTTAGGGGGGGGGGAGAGGGGGGCTGATCTCTCCCCCCTCCCTTAGCTACAGTCCTGGATATATTCTTTTCATGGAACATTTGATGTTTTAATTTTTCTCTTATAGTCAACCTATGTTGTGACAAAAATTAAGAGGAATGTACGTTTTCCTTACTTCTAATATAAAGAGTAAGCTCAGGATAATAAACATTTTCTTCTCCTTAACCCTTTACCGAATTATGAATTCATGAAAACTTTACATTAGCATTTTACATAAATTGTTTAAACTAAGTTAAAAGATTTACATAAGCATTTAATAAATTCTGAAGGATTTTAGAAGAATTGAAGGATTTAGAAAAATTAATTAAATTTGAATTTACAAGAATTTTGTGCAACATTTATAACCCCACTAAAATATTTTAATTTAAATTGCTTTCTTAATATTTTGTAGAATTATAAAGTGTACAAATATAATGTTCTTACAATATAAATATAGAAATAATTCAGAATTGAAAATTTCCCTTCTGTTACCTCAGCGATAAAAAAGCTAAAAAGATGCAAAAGTCTCCCCCCCCCCCCCACAAAAAAAAAAAAATCATCCTTTAAAATTTTTTTTGCTTGGTATAACTAATAATGTAGTTAAATGCTCTGAAAATTATGTATATTATATAACTTTATATGTTACTGTATATTACATAATAAAGAATATTTTTGAATATCTTGTCACAAAAGTGCATTTATCATACAAAGAGTTATCATTTTAAAAAATCTTAAAAAAAAAAAAAAAAAAAAAAAAAAAATGCTAACTGTTTACTGAAGTTTTAAAATTTGCAATACTGCAGTATTGAACATAGTATCATAAACATGCATATCAATTTATTTTATATTTTTGAAACAAGACTTGAGACCAATAACTGAAACGTAACATAACTTTTCAGTATTTTTTCCTCCCCCCCCCCCCTGAAATAACACACTGTTATAGTGTATATGAACTCATGTTTTATTCAATATTTGAGAAAAGAGACATTTTTTATTTGCTACACTCTTAACCAGTCTTTGAGATCCAGATACTCATTCTCATGTACTGTGCAATAAAATCACGAAACATTTTAGAGGTGAAACACAACTAAAAGAATAAACCAAATGAGAAAAAATACATATACACATTAAAAATAGTCGGGTAAGTAGTTTTTAAAATTAATTATGTATGTAAAATTAGAAAAAAAAATACATATTTAGAATTATTCACAATTTATGCTCCGATTTTTTTTCTTCAGAAACCTAATCTTTTTCAAAAAGTATCAAGCACGATTCAAAATTCAATAAGAGAATAATCCTGAAATATATTTCTTATATAATCCAGCAGATGGCAGCACACTCACGAACCTCGATCCGCTAATGTGATAGGCCTGCGCTTGTTTTCATTACAGCTGAAAAAGTAGTTTTCCAAGTATAATATAATGAAAATCTTTAAATCAAAATGTACTCAGATATTCATGTAAAAAGTGAAAAACTCTTTTATAGTAAAATTACATGAGTACTTTTTTTTTTATATTTTACTATTTTAATATGCTTTAGGAAGGATGTGGAGAGGGAATTCAGTTGTCTGTATATTTCTATGGAGAAGGGGAAGGGATATAAGCATAAATTGCTCTTGCGTTTTTATATTCATATTTCATAAAATATGATCTTTCTAACCATGTTTTAGCCTATTAATTATTTGCATATTCTCTCGAGGAAAATCAGTTAAATAAATGTTTATAATATCAATAATCTGTTTATCTTCCATTTGTAGCAAACCACTCACTTTTCATTTCAAAGTTAAAACTAAAAAAAATAAATGAAGTCAACTTTTTATGTAAAATTTGAGTTGATAAAAGCTGTAAGGTGACCTCTAAGATGGGGAGAAAATAAATAAAAGGCATATTTGTTTTAGGAAGCTACTTTAAATATCTGAAAACTTTAGACAATGGCGGATCCAAGGGATAGATCATGGGGTCATCCCCACCCTCCTGAAAAAGAAATTTTTTTAAAATGAAATACATATTGAATTCTTTCAAATTTATCACATTGCTAAGCAAAGCAATGAGAATCTTTCTGCCTCTTTTAAAGCTGTACTTAAACCCAATGTAGGTAATTTCCGACATATTCATGAACATAAGTATTTTTTTTAATCTTAGATGCAAGATGCATTTATTCAGATGAAATGTGATTGATTAATGGTTTTCTATTTTTCAATATTGTTAAAGAATCTTTGAACTGTGGAATTTAAATTGAATTTCAAGCCATGACAGCCAATTGTTTCCTCATGATGGCTTATTGTAACTGTCAAATTTGTAAAAAATACTCAATTTCTTGGATGGCTGTTTGATTTTATAAGAAACTGCAATAATCTACAGTTCATTGGTGTCTCAGTAAAATGTCTATATAGTAGACTCCCTCAAATCCGCGCTCCTAAAATCCGCACATATTTTACAGATGTAAACAATGAAACATTCAGTTCAGATGTAGGTGCAAAAATTGATTTTTTCAGCTTTATATCAATTCCATACATTTTTTAATTTATAATTTTTGTTAAGGTTATTGAATTCATGTTTTTTCATGAAGAAAGAATAATTTATTTCTGAAAAAAATAAAGATATTGCTAATAATATCATTGGTAATCAGAATCTTACCAAATATGTATTAATCAAGCTTTTTTAGTTATTAAGTCTGGCTAAACCTGAAATAAAGTTTCATTATTTTATGATCCTGATGTGAATTAGTAATGTACCTTTATGAGGTAGGTTTCATTGAATAATTTAGGAGAAACACATTTCCTCTTTTATAATGAATATTTAATTGTACATTATTGATTATTAACTTTACCTTTCCTTTTAGTATTTTAATCATTTTAAAAAATATCTAAATTTTTATTATTTTAGTTTATTACTTTTTTTAATATTTTAGTATATTGTATGCATTAATTATACTTTTGATTTCTATATTAATTACATTCAAATTATTTTTTTTTTAAATGTACAAAGCAATGACCAGAAATCCGCAAAACCTCTGATCCCAAGCTGTGCGGATTTGAGGGAGTCTACTGTATTTATATTTTACAAATATTAATGCAACTTTTTTGTTACGTATAAAAATAATTTCTCAAAAGTATCAGAAATTTAGCCATTTCGAATATGAAAACAATCTTCAATATAAAAATTGCTTATTAAGAGACGCCCCCCCCCCAAAAAAAGGAGCCGTGACCCCCCCCCTCCCCTAGAAGGAGGGCTGGATCTGTCCTTGACTTCAAAACATTACTATGAATTTATCATGACAATTACTGTATGAAATGAAGAAAAGTAATTTTCATTCGACAAAAATTATAGTGTTGTGCAATTTGAGGACAACAGAAACAATAACTGAAGATTATGAATCAATAGTTTTGAATTATCTAGTGGATATATTTCTTTCTGGAAATCTTTTATACTTTCAGTTTTCCTCTTAACCAAGAAAAAAGTTCTGACAGCATGGAATATGACAAAAATAAAGAGGAAATTGTTTAATTTCTTTTCTTTATTCTAATAAATAAGCTAAACTCTAAATGACTTTTATTTATTTATTTTTTTAATTTTGCTGCTTTTTTCTAGGACTATCCATTTCATATTATTGGAATGCAGTATACAGTTAAATGTTCTGAATATTATACAATAGACTCCCTCAAATCCACACAGCTTGGAAGCAGAGGTTGTGCAGATTTTAGAATTTTGCAGATTTCTGGTCATTACTTTGTTTATATTTTTTTTAAGTAATTTGAATGTCATTAATAGTGAAATCATAAGTATAATGAATGTAGCACCGAAACTAGCCTTTTTTGCGCCCGGGGCAAACATGGATTTTGGTGCCCTTCTATCCCCCACATATATGCATTCTTTATAACAAACACACCAAAAAAAAATCTTAATTTGGTGCCTCCTTAACTTTTTGATCTGTTGGCACCTGGGGCACACGCCCTCTCTAGTTTCAGCCCTGAATGAATGCATATAATATACTAAAATATTAAAATAAATAATAAACTAAAATAATAAAAATTTAGATAATTTTTAAAATGCTAAAAGCAAAGGTCAAGTTAATAATCAATAATGTACAATTAAATATTCACTATAAAGATGAAATGTGTTTTTCCTAAATTATTCAATGAAACTTGTCTCAATAAGGTACATTACTAATCATAAAATCACCATAATATGATGTAACATAAAATAACAAAGCTTTATTTCAGGTTTAGCTAGACTCAATAACTAAAAAAACTTGATTAATTCATAAATATATTTGGTAAGATTGTGATTACCAATGATATCAGCAATATTTTGATTTTTTCAGAAATAAATTATTCTTTCTTCATGAAAAAACATATGAATTCAATAATCTTAATAAAAATTACAAATTCAAATATATATGGAATTGTTATAAACTAAAAAAGTCAAATTTTGCTCCTACATCTGAACTGATTGTTTTATTGTTTACATTCATAAATTATGTGCGGATTTTAGAGAGTTGTGGATTTTAGGAGTGTGGATTTGAGAGAGTCTACTGTATTAAAATAGAATATTTTTTATTTTCTTAGAAAGGATTCTGTATTGAACCTATAACCATGAATATCTGTATTCATTTTATCTTGCATTTTTTGAAAATCTATATGTCTAATACCCAGGGCTGTAGCTAAGCCCTAAAACTTTTTGAGCATCCTCCCCTAGAAAAGATTCTAAGGTCATTAAATAAATTTAAATTCTGAAAATCTAAATGAAATTCTCTTAAAAAATCCAATTTAGTTTTAAGACTCTTTCACAGTTTTGCAGAAATATTAAATTGTATCTAAAATAAGTGTTTGAACACTTGCTCATCCTATTTCCACATAGGAAGCTCACATGATGTTTAATATTGCAATAGTTATACATTCAAGTTTTTCAATCTGCATCACATTCTTTTCTTAGCATAAAATGAAATTATTACAACAGTTTAATAAGAAACATAGTACCTACAGTGTTAATATGTACTAATTTATCTTGCTGCATCAGAGATAAAATAGGAGCCTCCCGTACATTTTCTTGAGCCCTCTCCCATATTATTCATAAAATGAAGTTATTACAACAGTTTAATAGGAAGCATAGAACCTACAGTGTGAACAGTGGCGCAGCCAAGGGGGTAGTTTTGGGTTTAAAACCCCCCACAGAGCTAAGAAAGATTTCTATTATTGCCGCTTATATGAATCAAAACAAAATTTAATGTATAAACATTTTGCCGTATTTCAGATTTCGCTACTTTATTGAATAAGATTCCATTTAATAAAGTGATTAGATTAAATAGCGAAAATTCTACTTAAAACTGAAAGAGCACATTACATGGATTAGTTAAGTAAAAATTGGTTATTTGAATAAATCACTTTTCTGAAGTGTATTATGCTAAAAGAATGATGATTTCCTGAAACACAGATGCTCTTTCAGTTTAAGTATTATATACAGTGAATATTCTAATTAGTACTGATTCTATTAATCTTGGATTCAAATAGCCAGCAAACACTTTTATCAGAAACTCACCCCCCCCCCCCCCCTAGAACCAAATTCTGGCTGCACCACTGAGTGTGAATATGCACTAATTTATCTTTCTGCATCAGAGAAAAAATAGAAGTCTCCCCTACATTTTCTTGAGCTCCCCCCCCCCCTATATTATTCATTTCTAACTACAGGCCTGTCTACTGTGAGTGTGATCTCTCTCCTTTAACTTGAACATTATTGTAAAATGTGATGAATAGGAATGAAACTCCCCAGTCATGCAAATAAATTCATTATACAGCATGTAAAATACATAAGGGGGGAGGTATTTGGAGGAGAGTTTACTTTTGGCACTTTTCAGCATTGTAATCCTTTAGAGAAAAAGTATGTTAAATAAATCTTTTTAATATAAAATAATCTGTACATCTTCCTATTGTAGCAAACAACCTATTTTTCACTATGGAATAAACAAACAAACAAAATAAATAAATTAAATAAACAATGTCAAATTTTTACATAGCTCTTGGAGATAAAACAAGCTATAGAATGTCATCCAGAATGGGAAAAAATAAATGGAAAAAATAAATAAGACATAGTTATTTTAGGAAGCCATTTTAAATACTTGAAAGTCACAAAATATTTGCATGAATTTATTATGGTAGTTTTTGTATGAAATGTAACTTCCATTTAACATAAATTATAATACTACCTCTGACAATAAAGTTCAGTGAATGAATTCAGAATGACCGACCTGGCAACACTGGGGAAACAAAAAGCTGCACCTGCCATAGAGGCAAACGTAGACCATCTTTCCCCACCGTTTATTCAGTTAAGCATTGTTTATGTTTTGTGTAAGACATGCTTTACTAAGTGCATGTTCAGTGTGTTGGTCCTTAACTGAGAACAGGAAAATGAACGAATAAAAGACCAGTTTAAAGTTTGGTTTTAAGCTTTGCAAGATACTGAAAGAAATTCATGAGGGATAATGCAAATTGAACATCTACCATACTCGCCAGATCTCAATCCTCCACACTTCTTCCTATTTTCACGACTCAAACTCTCTTTGAAAGAGATTTGACCATATTGTTGACATCCAATGAAACATGACAAAGCTTTTGAACTTCATTCCAAAAGAAGACTTCTTGTGAATTTCCCAGGACATGTATAGCAGATCTCAGTGGTGCATAGTTATAGGAGATGACTATTTTGAAGGATGGTATGGTAACTTTTGTTAATATTTCATCGACATTAATGCTACAGGACTATTCACCGAACTTCATTGTCAGAGGTAGTACAATACTGTGCAGTATGAGGAAAAGAGAAACCATAACTGATGGATTATGAATCATAAAGTTTTAGATTATGTGATGGATATCTTTATTTCAGGAAATCTTTTATACTTTCAGTTTCCATTTTAACAATAAAAAACAGTGAGACAAAAAATAAGGTGGAAATTGTTTAATTTTATTCCTTACTTCCAATGTGTTATTTCTTATAATTCTCTAGTAATAAAGGTTTCTAATTTCTTTAACTCTCTAGTAATATATAACAGACTCATAAAACTATAGTATCATAGCAAAAAGTATGCTTTTTAAGCTACACAATAAATCTGATTAAATGGAAAAGAAAAGACTTGTAATTGCTTCAACATTTTAATACAGTAGACTCCCTCAAATCCACAACTGTCTAAAAGCCGCACATGTTTTACAGATGTAAACAATGAAACTTTCAGTTCAGATTTTGGGACAGAATATAATTTTTATTTTTATATTAATTCATACATTTTTTTTATCTGTAATTTTTATTAATATTACTGAATTCATGCTTTTTCATGAAGGAAGAATAAACTTTTTTTAGAAAAAATTCAAGATATTGCTGATATTAGTGGTAATCACAATCGTTTTGCCAAACTCATTTAAACATTAATCAAGCTTTTTTTATTATCAAGTCAGACTTTAATTGGAAATAAACCTGCCTTATTTTATGATTTTGATATGAATTCGTAGTGCACTATTATGGGGCAAGTTTCATTGAATAATTTAGGAGAAATGCATCTCATCTTTGTAAAGAATTTTTAATTTTATATTATTGATTATTTACTTTACCTTTGCTTTTAATATTTTAATCATTTTACATTATCTAAATTTTTATTTAGTTTATTACATTACTTAATTATTTTAATATTTTACTACATTGTAAGCACTCATTATAACTTAGATAATATAGTTAATTGCATTCAAATTATTGTTCAAAAAATGTAAACAAACCCATGACCAGAAATCTGCAAAATTCTAAAATCTGCACAAGCTCTAGTTCAAGCTGAGCAGATTTGAGGGAGTCTACTATATAAACTAATAATTATTATTCAGTTACATATGTCCCAAAAAAAAATCTGGCTCCAGTTGCCAGAGAATAAACATATAAAGGTAATACACCACATTTAATACCATAGAAAATGATTACAGAAACATCTGAAATGTAGTATACCATTTTCCAGATTCTTTTATTATTATTAATAGGAAAGTTACATTGTATATGAATTAATTTTCTGTCCCCTATTTTGAAAATCTATATTGTCCTTTTGCTCCATCTTGAACTCGTTAACACCCAACTTTTTTTAAACTTATAATTCTTCGACACTATTTTATTCCACACAATTTTTGAAAGGAACTGGAGTTAAGGAAAAATTTTGACTTAGTATTTAATTGCTCAAAATAGGAGATTAGATAATAAGAGAATTTCCTTACGGGTCATTCCATGTCAGATCACCCAGACCATGGCACCCACCATCACCAATTTTGATAAAATTCAGTGAATTTGTAGAATTTCTAATGCTAATTCCAAAAACATCAATTATATATAAATTGATCAAAAGGTTTGTGAGTTATGAGCTTTTAAATAGCTCCCAAGATGGCCGATTTGCCGCCATTTTGAATAGCACATGTGACAACAAAAAAGTCCATAACTTCTTTCAGGTTTAAGCTAAAGCTTTCAAATTTTTTTTTGTTTTGTTCAGAATAAAGTAAACTTTCATTTAAACAGATTTTTGTGAACCTCATTTTATAAAAATGCAGTCAAAAATGACTTTTTGTCATTTTTTTAAGTAAAAAAAGGGGCAATTTCAATGGCTAATTTCCCCCAATGTACCCCCTTCAATTTTCATCTAATTGCATAAATAAGCAACTCAAAGTATGTTTTGATGACTAATAAAAAAAACTTAATGGGCAGTTCACGGGTTTTTATTTAAAAAAATAAATTCAATTTTACTGACTTTCCACAATAACAGAAAACGCAAGATAATGAGTTGATATTTCTTTTATAACCAGAAATATTTATCTATATTTACTCCAAAAGTTTGATAAGGTTTTATGTTACTTAAATATGTATGTTGAATGTCGCTAAAAAAAGAGAATCTCCTATAAAAAAGGAAATTAATAGGAATGCCAATAATGGATTTTTGCAAGACATAGAAGTACTTGCCTTACAAATTGAAATCTATTGCAGAGTTTCAATAAATTATAAGTAAAAAAGAAATGATAGAAAAAACTCTACAAATAGGTACATTATATAACAAAATCATACTTGTATATAATAAAAAATGTGATAAAATTAAAACTCTTAAATAAAAAATACATTAAGTAAAAGTTACACTAGTCTACATATCAGATGATTAAGAACCAATGCACCCCTTTAATGTATTTTTCTATGCTAATTACACAACTGCTCTTAGTTTTCTTCTATCACGTACAGTTTGTTCGCGATCAACCAGAGGTGATTTCTAAGGTTCATTGCCGAGAACAAGCATCATGTAATAGTCACAGATAATGTAAATCTTGCGAACTTATCTAACGAATTTTAGAATACAATCTGATTGTATTTAGCATGAGATAGACAAATGGTTTATCTGCAGTGACTTCAAATGTACATTAATATTATTGGCACAAAAAGCTGTGTATACAAAAATGCCTTGCTTTCTATGTGAATGGGACAGTTCGGCAAAGCAAAATCATTGGATTTTCTGATATGTTTTTAAATCCATTTTTGCTCACAAACGCATTCAATTGGTAGGTTCTATATATATATAAAAGGCATACTATATTAAAAAATGCTGTCAAAGTGGGCATTTTGAATTGAATTTAAGCAATAGTACTGGAAACGGAAAAAATGGTCATACTGAGAAAATAATTGTTGTATATCAAGGTCTAATTCATTGAACAAAAAATAAAAACACAGGTTGCAAGAAAGCATTAAAGAGGTCTCTTATTCCTTCAATTGCTCATTGTGCCAGGTTTTATGCTTTACCTAAGGTCCATAAACCTGACATTCCTTTTAGACCCATTGTTTCTAGTATCGGTACGGCTTCTTATAAACTTGCAAAATATCTTGTTTCCATATTTTCTCCTCTCTCAAGCAGTAATTCTTTCACTGTTAAGAATTCTTTTGAATTTGCTAAGAAACTTCACAGTTTTAAGCCATAAGGCCACATGATGGTTTCTTTTGATGTTAAATCATTATTTACTAATGTTCCTGTCGAAGGTGCTTTAGATTGCCTCAAGAAAAGACTGTGAATTTCATTTTTCCTTTTTCGAAATCGAGGAGCTCATTCATCTAACTCGTGCTTGCTTATCTCAAAATACTTTTGTATTTAACGGGAATTTCTTTCGTATGATTGACGGTTTGGCTATGGGTAATCCTCTTAGTCCGACTTTATGCGATTTGTACATGCATTATTTTGAAATAAAATTGTTTGAAGTCTTAAAATTTCCGTTCTATGTTCGTTACGTAGATGATATCTATGCTTTAGTTGAAGTGAATTCAGATATAAATCATATTCTCTCTGTCATGAATTCTATTGATTCTTGCATTCAATTTACTTTTGAAACTGAATCGAACAATTGCCTTTCTTTTCTAGATGTTCTTGTTATTCAAATAAAGATAATTTTCAGACTACTGTCTTTCGCAAACCTTTTGCGGTCAGTCTTCCACCTCACAGATATTCTTCTCACCCTCCTAACCAGAAAGTTGCGGCTTTTAAAACTTTTGTTTTCCGGGCTTCCAATATTTGTTCTACTCCTCAGTTACTCAGTGATGAACTTAATTATCTAAAAGCTATTGCTGTTGATCGTGGTTATTCCCCTAATATTATAGATTCAATTCATAGAAAATTGACAAAATCCACCCAATCTGAAAGAAAAAACTTTAATTCGAACTCCAATGCTTTGGTTGTTTTGCCTTTTTTCCCCAAAATCAGTCAGCAAGTTGCTAAAATTTTAAAAAAGTTCGATTTCAATGTTATTTTTTCTCCTGTTAATAAAATTGCTTTTTTAAATCTTAAGCACCCCATTGATCGCTTAGATAACTGGGGTATTTACCAAATTTCTTGCCAATGTGGTCTTTCTTATATTGGTCAGACTAAACGTGCTCTCAGATTTCGTTTAATGGAACATGAAAGGTATGTCAAAAATCAAGAGCTTAAACGTTCCTCTATTGCTCAACATTGTTGGTCTTCACAACATAAGTTTAACTTTTCTTCAGCCACTATCATCCATAAATGTCCTTCCATTCTTGATCTTGATTTTTGGGAAGCTTATCACATCATAAAAAATTCTCAATCCTTAGTCAATGACTTATCTAGTACTCCTTATTTTCCAAGTATTTGGAAATCTGTAATTTAATACTTTTTTTTTTTTCACTTGCTCTTTAGCTTTTGTTTTGCTTGTTCTCCGATAGATGGCGCTACTTGTCCTCCCAGTTGTTTTAGCTGCTTTCTTCTCATTGGTTGCTTTTCTTTAGGCGGGATTGTTCCCATAGCGGGTATAAAAGCCTGCGTCTCCCTGTCCCTTTGCTCAGTTTTGCTATTTTTTTGCTCTCTGAGTTTTGCACTGATGAAGAATCTCGATAGTAGATTCGAAATAGCTATTTGCTGCTACCTTCTAATACTTTATTTGTGCATTTATAATCGTTGGTTTTCTATCTTTAAACAGGTTGCAAGGCTGCTACAGGCGACTCTTTTTTAATTCTAACTGGTACCAACCACTTTCTTAAAAATGAAATCCATAATAGATGCTTTGATAACATTTGCAAGTAAAATATACTTCAAATTTTATATTAGAAAAATACTGGTGCACACAGAATATAAAAATAGTTGCCTGTAGCAGCCCTGAGCTTGTTTATAAATCTCTGAAAAAAAAAAAAAAAATCGCATCAACAAGTATCATGTTTTTACTTTTAAAAATGAATCTGAAAATGTTAGAAAATTTTGAGTTGTTTAGGGTACAAAAATATTTTTAATATACACTGCCTTAACATAATTGTGATAAAACCAGTTCTTACAGAAAAATTAAATTTAAAAAGAACCAGATAAAATTGTTGAACTAGGTTTATATCTAAATTTGATTTTAGTTTTTGTTACTGAAACAAGTACAGTAAACTATCTCAAATCCAAAACCCTAAAATCCACAACTTTAAAAAATCTGCATATAATTTACGGATGTAAATAATGAAACATTCAGTTCAGATATAGGGACAAAATTTGACTTTTATAATTTTATATCAATTCCATTTTATTTTAATTTGTAACTTTTGTTAATAGTACTGAATTCATGTTTTTTTTTTTTTCCCACGAAGGAAAAGAAATATATTCTGAAAAAATTCAGATTATTCTTATATCATTGGTAATCACAATCTTCTTATCAAATATATTTATGTATTAATCAAGCTTTTTTGGTTATTAAATCTAAATCTGGCTAAACCTGTAAAAAAAAAAACTTCTTTGTTATGATTTTGTTGAGAATTAGTAATGTATCTTTATGAGATGAGGTACTTTAGTAACTACATTGAATAATTTAGGAAAGATATATTTCATGTTTATAATGAATATTTAATCATATATTATTGATTATTAACTTGATCCTTACTTTTAATATTTTAATCACTTTGAAAATTACCTAAATTTTTATTATTTTAATTTATTACTTATTTTAATATTTTATTATATTGTATAGCATTCATTTTAGTTTTGATTGCATTATTAATTGCATTCAAATTCCTGTTTAAAAAAAGGTAAACAAAGTAATGACCGGAAATCGGCAAAATTCTAAAATCCACAAAACTTCTGGTTCCAAGCTGTGCGGATTTGAGGGAGTCTACTGTATTTAACTTCAAAATTTACATCTGCCTGTTGGCAGAGATTTTTAAAAATATTAATTATCTTACCTTTAAATTATTATTGATGTAGATATATTTTTAATAGCATGTTTATTGTGTATGTGATATGTTATTTTGTATTAATTTAAAGTACCGTAATTTTTATTTAAGAGTTGCAATTTTATTGTATTTTGTATAATAAAAGTATGATTTTGTTATAAAATTCAACTATTTGTTGAGCTTTTTCCATCATTTCCGTTTTATTCATAATTTACTGAGACTGCAAAAGATTTCAATTTGTCCAATTGCAAGAATCCATTATTGGTAATTCCTATTTATTCCTATGGGATTCCCCTTTTTAAGGCACATTAAATATATATATTTATGTAACATTAAACTTTATCAAACTTTTAGATCTAAATATGTATGATATTTCTGGTAATAAAAGAAATATCAATATTATCTTGTGTTTTCTGTTATTGTGCAAAGTTAGTAAAATTAAATTTATTTTTTAAAATAAAAACCTGTGAACCGCCCATTAAGTTTTTTTTATTAGTCATCAAAACACACTTTGAGTTGCTTATTTATGCAATTAGATGAAAATTGAAGAGGGTACATTGGGGGAAACCAGCCATGGAAGTTGCCCCTTTTTTTCACTTAAAAAAATGACAAAAAGTCATTTTTGACAGCATTTTTATAAAATGAGGTTCACAAAAATCTGTTTAAATGAAAGTTTACTTTATTCTGAACAAAACAAAAAAAATTTGAAAGCTCTAGCTTAAACCTGAAAGAAGTTATGGACTTTTTTGTTGTCACATGTGCTATTCAAAATGGCGGCAAATCGGCCATCTTGGGAGCTATTTAAAAGCTCATAACTCATAAACCGTTTGATCAATTTCAATATAATTGATATTTTTGGAATCAGCATTAGAAATTCTACAAATCCACTGAATTTTATCAAAATTGGTGATGGTGGGTGTCGTTTTTGGAAAAATCTGGATGATTTGACATGGAAAATGACCCTTACTTAAATACTGGTATTCAAATTTGAAAGGTTGTAAGTGATTTGTAAATAGATTGCTGGGTGGTAACTAGTTAACCAGTAATATGCATCATTAAATCCCAGGTACTCCTTTTGATAAACTGCACAATAAAAAAAAGAAAAAAAATCATGATGTAATTTCAAAGTTAAAATTAATGGAAAGAATGTCTAATTTGAAAAGAAAATTTAGAAATAGTTAAATTAAAATTGGCAAGTTTCTTCCAAAACGAGCAAAATCATAGATAAAACTATTAAAAAAAAAAAAAACTGTCTGAAAGAAACTGTTATTTTTCAGGAATTTAGAATATACGTTGTAACATTTTAAGATGTAATAAATATATTTTTCTTATAAAAAGCCTTGGATGAATTTAGTTACACCAATAAAAATTTACTTATGTTATAATTTTAATATATATATATTTAGTAAATTATGTTATATAATTTACTAAATAATTAATTGCATTTGTGTTTTAGCAAGATCACACATCTGATTAAAGTTTTTCATTCATTCGATATTGGAAAAAATGTAATATGCTAAATACACAAGATCTGTCAAATTAACTTAATCCATTTCAAATTAACTGGTCAAAATCCATTTCAAATTAACTGGAATATATATAGAGATATATTTATTATTTAAATTCATTTAAGCAGATTCAGTAACCTTAGAATATTTTTTTTAATTAAAGCATTTTAAGGTACATGTTTGGTATAATAATAAAGAACTCAATGTAGAAATATGATTCTATAAAAAAATTGTTTAATTTCTTGGGCAAAAAAAAAAAAAAAAAAAAAAGTAAATTTTAGAATTTATTTTTTCATGCAATTTTGAACATTTTGAGCTAATTTTTCTTTTAACTATTTGTCAAAGTGTGCTGTATAATTTTAAGTTTTGAATTTACCAGAAGTTAATTAGTTTTTTGCAGAAAAAAAAAATAAATGTGCAAATGCATGTAAAATTACAGCAAAAACTGAATTTTTTAAAACATTTTTATGTGTAAAAAAAAAAAAAAAAAAAAAAAAAAAAAAAAATTATTGTAAATTCAATATTTAGTTTTATAAATAAACCATAAGGAACAAACAAACAAAAATATATATTCAAGTCAATTGAACACTATACATAAAAGTTTTATCACTTTGAACATGCTTATTCATCGCAAAAACACAAACTGAGAAAAATCACTTTTAAGTGAAGTGGATTGTAACATTTAAAGGGACAGCGATGTAACAAAATTGTTTCAAACTATATTTATAATACTCAGATCTGTGTGAAACTTTATCAGAATGTATTAGGGCTAGTAAAATATATTTTAAGTAAAAAGTTAGAAAATTGATATTGTCGTCATTTCTTACCGAAAGATGGGTATACCAAGTCCTCTTGAGGTTGCTCGTAAATCCAAAGGACATTTCTTTCTGACATACTCTTCCATTTCTTTTTGTTCAGAAACACGCGAAATTGGCAAAGTTTATTGATTGAAAAATATGTACCATCAAAGAACAGTTTCCATTTTTTTTTAGGGGGGGGGGGGTAATGCAAAAGATTGTTCAAAAAATAATGTCAAAGTTGTCTTTTTCATGGAATTGTTAATGAATAAAATAAAGAAAAACAGTCATCAGTTGACCAAAAATTGTTAATAACTCAAAAAGTAATTTTTTTTTAATCAAAAAATGGTAAACTTGATTCAATTTTAAATTGATTCAGTAGTTAACCTTGACAATTTTATACCTTTACATTTAAAAATAAGTTGGTAAATGTTTCAGAAAAAGTATCATATTCTTGAGCTAGGAACTTGGAAACAACCTTAATTACGACATAAGTATGAATTGTTTACCTATGATAGGTTGATACTTATTTTACAGTTTATTTGAATTAAAGACATCATTTTAATTTACATCAATTTTGTTAAAGGAACTACCATGAGAAGGGAATAATACTTTGCAGGTGTACATGGTAAAGTGCAAAAGGTATGAAAATAATATGAGGTAGTATGATAATGATAAATAATTTGAAATAATGCATACAAAAGTTTTAAAACATTATTCTTTCAAAATCAACATTCAGATATACATGCTAGTATAAATAACAGGAATGATTTCAATGACAAACTTGTACATTGCATGATAGTTTTTATAAAATAAAGCATTTTCATCTAAACAAGTAAGAAAAATGCATTAAGTATAGATTATGAAACACTCTCCAACATTTCCTGAAATCTTTAACAAAACTTTGTTATTTAGGAAAATAAAGTGTTATTGTCCATAGCCAAATAAGTATTCTAATACTTTTGAACAGTCCTCTTATTTGATCTTTTGGTTGATATATATAGTATATAATGGGGAAATTTAGGAAGAAAATGCCTAACAGGTTCAAATTTCACTTTCAGTAATTTATACTATTAGATGGAAACACATTTGAATATACTTTTGTTCAGCCTTGCAGTTTACCTAGGACCTTTATTACATGCAAGTATTTAGCTAACAATCAATTCAAACGAAAATACTCTGAAAACTACTGAAATCACATTTCCAGAAATAATCATTCACAGGCAACCATGTGTTCAATTATTTGCATGATCCTGTGTATCATTTTATCTATATTTTATAAATATTTCATAGTGAAATGAATGCAGTTCAGTATAAAAACATACAATTTATTTGAAATCACTTTTAAGTAATTTGCACTCACATTCAGTAATCTTTACGAGATCTTTTGTGTAACCCTGTATAGCAACTGTAGCATTTATAAACACCGTATAGTATGCATAAACTTAGTAAAACTTAAAGCTACCTATCATAATTAAAAATGTACTCCATCCATTCATCAGCCATCATCAATAATAAACAATACTTTAAACAGAATATGCTATTTGAAATCATTTGTGTGTCCCTGTAAATGATATTCACTTCATATTATGCATGAAATAATTCATATAAAACCTCAGTGATGTATATAAATTTTATCATACATGAAATAGTTTACTTTTCATTTCATTTTTACTATGATATCATTTTCATCCACTGAAGCTCTCTGAGATAAGCGTCACAATCTCAATATCAACAAGAAAAAAAATGCTGGAACGCAACAGCTTTATCAGAAAAAATGAGTCATTTTCAATTATAATATCATTTTTATTTCAAAAATTTTAAAAGTCATTATTCTTAAAATTAAAAGTAATGTTATGAAATGAAAAGTAATATTTAGTGTTTTCATATTAAAAGTAGTATGAAAATTTCACCCATAATGAAATGATAATATCCAATATTTTTCTTTTTACCTTCAACAATAAAAGTATTCCAATAGCCACCAATGTGAAGAAATTTTATAAAAAAATGTTTTAAAGGTAAATTTAAAATATAAAAATGGAATTGTTTTAAAAATAGTGAGTACAGACACACATCTACAAATGAACAGTTTTCTTTTAAAAATATAATTATGAAAAACAGTTCAGCACAAAGCTCAGAACAGATGATTAAAAAGAACAGCCTGGTCTTTTAAATATACAGATAATCTATATCTATATATCTCATTGTTGTGGCAATTTACATACATCTATTTCCAAAAAAAAAAAAAAAAAATGTTTTTTTTCTTTTCCAAACATGGTTTAGAGTGATCAAAGTTGTAGAATGTCATCCTAAATGGAGAGAAATCAAATAAACGGCATATTTATTTTAGGAAGCTACTTTAAAAATTTGTATATCACAAAATATCACCATGAGTAATTATCATTGAAACAAATGAAGAGAAGTAACTTTCCTAAGCCATTATGTAGTGCAATATGAGGACAGCAGAAAAAATAATTGTAAAATCGTGAAGAATAGTTTAAAATTATCTGAGGGATGTATTTCTTTCAGGAAACTTCCGAAAAAAAGTTCTAAAGAGATAGAATGTGTCGAAAATAAAAAGGAAATACATTTATTTATCCTTTTTTTTTTTTTTTTTTTTAAGAAAAAACTTCTAATAACTAAGCTGAACTTAAAACAATAATATTTTTCCCCCTAATTCATTAAAGCTGTTTGTTTCTATGATCATTCATTTGATATTACTAGAATGCAATGTATATATTTTGACTGCTCTGGATTTTTATGTACACTATTTTTTTAAATATCTTCTTACAAGTCAAACAAGTTGGAAATTGCACGTGAACGTAGCAAATGAGGTGCGTTCGTACGATAACGAAGTTTAAAAAATATTCAGATCTTGCTGATATAGTAGAGCGTACTTCGGATACAGTATAGTAGTCGAAATCTTTGTGTTTCTGTAAATATGCAGAAAGTAATTTTTATTACACCTCAGAAACGTATATCTTATTCATAAAATGTGAAATAGTTGAATATAATTAAAACACGCCCCAAACAATGTTTCCCCGTATATCATTATGTAGTTGAATACTTTTGTGTGGCCCTGTAACTTAATAATAAAAATTCTTTGCATCACAGATTGTACAGAATGCATATTTTAGTATATACTTCATAGATTCATACCACTTATATTATGTTCGAATGAGTAAAACATCATTAAAATTCATTTGAAACTTTTTTTCCCATTGATCGTAATGTAATGGAATACTTTTGATTGTCCCTGTAAATGATCTATGCATCCGACTTTCATAACGTTTTAAATGACTCAATAAAATTACGTAATAATTATATGTTTTAAATTTCAAACTATTAAAATGCATTTGAAATTTTTTCCCCCATTGACCATAATGTAATGGAATCCTTTTGATTGTCCCTGTAATTGATCTATGCATCCGATTTTCATAACATTTGAAATGAGTCGACAAAATTACGCAATAATTATATGTTTTAAATTTCAAACGATTAAAATGCATTTGAAACTTTTTTCCCCATTGACCGTAATGTAACGGAACCCTTTTGATTGTCCCTGTAATTGATCTATCCATCCGATTTTCATAAAATTTGAAATGACTCGACAAAATTATGTTATAATTATGTATTTTAAATTTCAAAGGATTCGGTTGGGTAGTTTTTGCGTTGTTATATGCGGACGGACAGACAGACAGACGGACAGACAGACAGACGGACGGACTGAGCGACAACAATAGGTGCTACGTATTTACATAATTACGAACGCACCTAAAAAGTGTGTTCATAATAGAGTTGTGATTCAAAAAATTCCAAAAGAGATAAAAAGAAATCTTAATTTTTTCAAACATGTAATACTTTAGTATTGAAAATATAAAACGATTATATTTTTTATGTTGGATATCTAGAAAATCATAGTGTCCAATATCTGAAATATTGCACACAACTTTTCACTTTTGACATATATTGTACAATAAACAAAAAAATGAGGACACAGCTTCAGAGTTAAAAACGCTAGTGAAAAAAAATTATTCTAATTAAAAAAAGAAAAGTTAGGAATACTAGTGTATTTAATTTTAATATCAAAAGTTACAAAAAAATATATACTTTTAGAATTATTTAGAATTTATTCTCTGTTTTCTTTTTTTTTTCTTTTTTTTTTTTTTTTTCTGGGAGTATCTATTTTTACAAAAAGAATCAATCTCTAATTTTAAAAAAATGTAAATAGTCTTCTACAATTGAATAACAAAAAGACACTATTCTGAGATGTATTTCTCATACAATCCAACAGATGGCAGCACACCAATGAGCCCTGATTGATTAATAATAACATGTGGTGAAAAGTTGTCTTACTATCGCTACCAAACATATTATATAATTCTTCAAATATAATTAAAAGTTTTAATTCAAAATATACTTAGAAATTGTAATAATCATTTTAATCATAATCACAGTCTAATACTTGTGTTATTTGAGTATTTTTTATTTTTTAGTATCTTACTATTTTAATAGATTTAGGAAGATGTGGGGCAGAGGAGGTCAGCCTCTTACAGATCATCAAGAGAGATGAGAAAGGTGATTTGCAACTCCTTCCCTTTTGCCTCCCCCCCCCCCAAAAAAAAAGAGCTAATCTTATGGTTGAAAATTATCAACGGTCCTCTATCATCTATTAATTACTATTTTTAAAAAAATCTAATTTTCACTTTACACAGACATTGTAATTGATTAAGAATGCATTTGACAACCAAAAATGAATCTAGGAAAAAAAGTGACCGGAAAAAAAGTTATCGGAAAAAAAGTGACCTAAATTACAAAAGCAGAAAAAAAGTGACACGGAAAAAAAGTGACAAGGATTGATTTTGGGGATTCATTGGTTAAGTATGAAAGGGGGATGGGGGGGGGCTCATAATTTATGTAAATGGGTTTTTCATGCTGAATTAACTGTTTTGGTTCAATTTTTGGATATACGTTCATACTGAAAAGACGCTTGCCTGATTAGTTTTGGGAAGGGACGATTACCCCCCCCCCATCCGTCCTCAGTTAGATGAATGGGTTTTTATGCAGAATTATCCAACGTGTGTCAAATTTGAATATACAGGGCCTGACTAAGGCAGGGGTATGCGGGGCAATTGCCCCGGGCCCCCGGTTTGAGGGGGCCCCCAAGGAGAGAAAAGTTTATTGTTAAAAGAGGGCCAAATGATATAAAATAGCAAAATATTACCAAAATTCTTGTTTTTCAATTTTAAGGGATCTTTTTTCTCCTACCCCCTTTGCTTCCCTGCTCCACGTTCCCTTAAAGTAATAGTTACATCATAAGAAAATTAATAGTTAAAATTATTTATCATCTGTTATTATGTATAAAGATGTGAAATATAAATACTGAAATCAGTACTTGGTACAAAATTTATGCATACATACAATAGGTTTGAATTTTAATTTTAGTCACTTGAGTATAATTCACAAACATTTTTAAGATAGAAGGGGACCACTCTAATAATGTTTGCCCCAGGGCCCCCTGCTGTCTAAGTCGGGCCCTGTGAATATAGGTTCTTTTCGATAAGGCTTATATATAGTATATAATGCATGAAGAGTTTTAATGGTTATATATAGAGGGAGAACGGGGGATAACCTTTCTTAAATTAAATTAATAACTTTTTATGCTTAATTATCCGATTAGCTTAGAATTTTGGACATAGATTCATTATGATAAGACGTATCTCTGATTAGTTATGGGGTTCTTCTGCTTATTATAAAGGGTGGGGGGTGAGCAATTATCTCCCCCTTAAACTAGATAAATAGGTTTTTATGCAGAATTACCCCATGTATTTCAAATTTTAAATATAGGTTCTTACTGATAAGGTGGATCCCTGAATAGTTTTAAGGATTTGATATCTAAGTATTGAAGGGGAATAGAATATAACCTACCTTAAATTAAATTACTTTTTACGCAGAATTATAGGATTTGCTACAAATTTTGGATTATAGATTCATTATGATAAGGCGTATCCCTGATTACATATGGGGTTATTTTTCTAATTAAAAATTAAGGCGGGTGATTTTCCGATCCCCTTAAATTATATAAATTGTTTTTTATGTTCACTTATCCGATATATTTCATATTTTGGATATATGTTTTTTCTCATAAAGTTAGTCCCAGAATAATTTTAAGGTTTTAATGGCTAAGTATACTGTCAGGTTCTGAGACCACCTCTGCTAAAGATTGGAATTTCCGTTATTTCTCTATCTTAATCTCTTTTATATTATACCGGCTGTGTACTAGAATTTTCAAGTTGACATTCTTTCTTTGTTGAAGGGAGAATTGACAGGTAATCTTCTACAGGTGGTGAATGAGAAAGAGGAGATTGCGGAGAGGCGTGTTCATCCGTCAGTGAGGTATGTGGATGATGAGCTGACAAGCAACATGTCACTAATCAAGAAAGGAATGTGGAATGTGTCCAATGGATAAGCCCCAAAGGGGGTTGACATTGGGGAAACACTGTGATTTGAGAAGAGCAAATCTTATCTCAGATTAGTTCAGTTCGTATCTGGGTTCATACCTAGAGAGTAGTGTAGGACAGAGGTCCTGATAGGGTGTGCTCTGCGTTGTAGAGCGGAGGCAGTGCGTATCTGGAGAGCAAGGGACACAGACGTCCTGGTGTTTAGTGCTCTGGGCCGAGAAGTGCAGGCCGAGTATCTGTGTTGAGAGATTCGAAAGTGATCTCCGATAAAGTTAATCTAACGTGCATTGAGTGTGAGGTGGAAGGTGTAATTCGAATAGTACACAGCCAACCTTTACTGTATTTAATTTAATGTTGAACCGGATCACCTATATCCGAGTTGTAATTGTATATAATGGTAAATAGCGTATTTAGTGTGTACATATATTCTAAATAAACTGTTAATTCAGTTAATTGACAGCGTCAGTGTTCATTTACACAATCCTCACAGTGGGTGACCGATATCACCTAGTAATATCGGTGATGGCAGCTATAACTACCACGTACTTTCTTCAAAGTTGTGCGGGCTGAGAGGAACGTCCGACATATACAGTGGGCGAACGGAGGATAACCCCCCTTAAATTAATAAATGGCTTTTTACGCTGAATTATCTTATTTGATTCAAACTTTGAATGTGCGTTCATTATGATAAGGCGAACTCCTGATTATTTGTGGGTTATCCCCCGTTCATCCCTCTATACTTAGCCATTAAACCCTTAAAACTATTCAGGGATTCACTTTATCAGGTAAAACCTATATCCAAAAGTTGAAATACATTGGATAATTGTGAAAAAAAAATCTTATTTAAAGAATGGGGGATTAATCGCCCGCTTTCCCTTATTTAATTAGCAAAAGAACCCCATAATTAATCAGAGATACGCCTTCTTATAATGAATATACATCGAAAATTTGAAGCAAATCGGATAATTCTGCGCAAAAAGCCATTTATTTAATTTAAGGGTGTATTTCGATTCAAACTGCCTATTTTCCGATTTATTTTTAACTTCATTTTTACTCTCATATGCATCAAACTGGCAAATTGTCTTATTTAGAAAGTACACAAGGTGCCGTAATTGTCAATTCTTTGATAAATGCAGAAAATATTGCGAAAAAAGCAATCAAAAACGGCATTTTGAACAGATTTTCCCCTGGCGGGTGAACGAAAAAAAAGGGTCATACTGAGAAGATAATTGTTTATAAATCAAATTCTAATGAATTGAGCGTAAAAATACAGCACATGGCACCTTGTACATCTCTTCAAAAATATCCTCAGCAAGTTTCATGTTTCTACTTTTGAAAATGTGTCTGAAATTGTATCGGAAAATTTCGAGCTGTTGAAGGTGGAAAAGCGTTTTTTTGAATACACCCTTAAGGGGGTTTATCCCCCGTTCTCCCTCTATACATAGCCATTAAACCCTTAAAACTATTCAGGAATTTACTTTATGAGAAAGATCCTACATCTAAAATTTGAAATAAATCGGATAAGCGTGCATAATTTTTTTTAAATCTAATTTAAGGCCGCTGGTAGTAATCACCCGCCCCCTTTTTAATTAGCAAAAGAACCCCATAAATAATCAGAAATACGTCTTATCATAATTAACCCATGTCCAAAATTCGAAGCAAATCGGATAATTATCCGTAAAAAGCCATTAATTTAAGAAAGGTTATCCCCCGTTCCCCTTCTATACTTAACCATTAAACTCCTAAAACTCTTCAGGCACTTTATACTATATATAAGCCTTATCGAAAAGAACCTATATGCAAATTTGACACAAGTTGGATAATTCTGCATAAAAACCCATTCATCTAATTGAGGACGGTTGGGGTGGGGGGTAATCGTCCCTTCCCAAAACTAATCAGGCAAGCGTCTTTTCGGTATGAACGTATATCCAAAAATTGAACCAAAATAGTTAATTCAGCATGAAAAACCCATTTACCTAAATTATGAGCCCCCCCCCCCCCCCGATCCCCCTTTCATACTTAACCAATGAATCCCCAAAATCAATAATAAATCCCCAAAACCAATCCTTGTCACTTTTTTTCCGTGTCACTTTTTTTCCTTGTCACTTTTTTTCCGTGTCACTTTTTTCCACTTTTGTAGTTTAGGTCACTTTTTTTCTGATAACTTTTTTTCCGGTCACTTTTTTTCCGTTTACCACCAAAAATTGCCTTTTTTGGCAATGAAAGTTGTTGAAAATGACGATTTTTCACTTACCACCTTTATTGTCTGATTCTCCTCATATATCTGAGTAAGATGGGGAATGAGAACAATTAAACTTGCTACTTATCTTTCTTTTTTTTTTTTTTTTAAAGATAAAAAAAGATTTTTTTGAAGATCTAATAACTTCAGAAAAGCAGCATAATAGCTGTGTTTTAGCTTGTTGATTATTTTGATTTACAATATCCTTTAAAGGGAAGTTTTTTTAAAAGAAATTTTCACTATAAAGAATAATTTTATTTTAAGTACATTTTCATTCCAATATAAAAATCAAAATAAATAAATGAAGTCAACTTTTTTTTCTGGATTGGAGATGATAAAAGCTTTAAAATGTCATCTGCAGTTGGGAGAAAATAACTGTATTAATGAACATAAAAATTATAATAGGAAACAAGAAATCATTAAATCCTCTATTGCAAAACATTGCTGGGAGATGAACCATACTTTCGATTTCAGTTCAGCTAAAATAATTTCCAAAACTACTTCCATTCATGAACTTAACTTCCTTGAAGCATTTCACATTTATAAAAATTTTGAAAAAATTATCAATTGTAAATTTGCCATCCCCCTCTATCGAATTGCTGGAAATATTACATTAAAACCTCTATTTCTTAATTACTTTTTTTTCTGCTCCTTCTGACCTTTAACACTTTCATTTGGTTCCATTCAATGTGTGTTTTCCTATTGTCTATCACTTGCAGTCTTCTGCCATCCTATTGGTTGTCTTCAATTCCCCATCTCTACTATATATATGACTAAGAGCAAATTTCTACCTCCCCTAGCACTGACGATGGTATGCTAAATGCTACTGAAACTGGTCTGCTGCTATTTAATATATTTGATGCCTTTTAATGTTGCTCATTTTTGTATTCCATTTATTATATTGTTGAAGAACACAAATTTTAAGTGTGGAATTCTTTTTAATCCTTTTGTTAATGATAATTACAGTGATTTTTATTCATAAGATTGAAAGTAAAAAAAAAATACTTCTATAGAAAAAAAAATACTTTGTACAGTTTTTCTACAAATTTTAAGTAATAGATTATAAAAATTAAATTACAAAAATAAGTTAAATTTGTATACTAATCTTTATTTAAATTTTTTTTGGCATTATGTAGCTATGTAGAGCTTTTTATGTCAGTAAAATATGCTAATTGGACAGTTTTTAGGTGCGTTCGTAATTATGTAAATACGTAGCACCTATTGTTGTCGCTCAGTCCGTCCGTCTGTCTGTCTGTCCGTCCGCCCGCATATAACAACGCAAAAACTACCCAACCAAATCGTTTGAAATTTAAAATACATAATTATTACATAATTTTGTCGAGTCATTTCAAATTTTATGAAAATCGTATGGATAGATCAATTACAGGGACAAACAAAAGGATTCCGTTACATTACGGTCAATGGGGAGAAAAGTTTCAAATGCATTTTAATGGTGTTACACTCATTTGAATATAATATAATCGACATGAATCTATGAAATATGTACTAAAAATAAATTTTGTATAATCTGTGATGCAAAGAATACTTGCTATTAAATTACAGGGCCACACAAATGTATTCCACTCAGTAATGTTATATGGGGAAACATTGTTTGGGGGGTGTTTTAATTATATTAAACTACTTCACATTTTATGAATAAGATATACGTTAATGAAGTATAATAAGAATTACTCCCAGCATATTTACAGGAACACAAAGATTTCGACCACTATACTGTATCCAAAGTACGCTCTACTATATCAGCAAGATCTGAATATTTTAAAACTTCGTTATCAACGAACGCACCTCATTTGCTACGCTTTACGTACAATTTCCAACTTATTTTTTTCTGTCTTTCTCCCTTTTTTTTCTTTCTTTCTCTCTCTTTTTCCTTTATGATATAGAAATGGCTAGATATTAAAATTATTTTTCTTTGCCTTTTACATTGCAGTACACTCCCTCAAATCCACACATAATTTACAGATATAAACAATAAAGCATTCAGTTCAGATATAGTAACAAAATTTGACTTTTATAGTTTTATATCAATTTCATATATATTTTAATTTGTAATTTTGTTAATATTACTGAATTCATGATTTTTCATGAAGAAAAAATAAATTTATTTTTGAAAAATTTGAAAATATTGCTGATATTATTGATAATAACAATCTTCTTACCAAATATATTTATGTATTAATCAAGCTTTTTTGGTGATGTCTGGCTAAACCTGAATTAAAACTTCCTTATTAACCGACTTCAAAAAGGAGAGGAGGTTATCAAATCAACGCGTATGTATTTTTTCTTATGTATGTTCACCGATTACTCCGAAACTATGCAGCCGATTAATTTGGTTTTGGTGTTAAATTAAAGAGCTTACTCTCGGATTGGTACCACTTCCATTTCATAGAAATTGGTTCAGTAGTTTTTTAGTAATTAAGCAAAAACTATTAAAATTAGTGTTTTTTGCTAAATAAAACTGTTGAATTAGTTCCTACAATTGAGTGAAGTCAGGATGGCCGAGCGGTTTAAAGCGCCTGATGTAAGCTCTGGTTCTCGAAAGTGACAATGGGTTCGAACCCCACTACTGACATACGTGTGTACAATAATTTTCCATATTATAATTTTTACATATATATTTTACAAATTAAATACTAATTATGCTATTAAGAATATTTTGTATTTAACCATTAGCACAGAGTATCAGAGATCTTTTATCAACTCAATACTTTATCAGTGAAAGAGTGCTAAAATAATTGACTTGCAAAAAGTAACATGACATTGAATAAGTTTCCGAACCTATTCCTTATTATAATTTTTACATATATATTTTACAAATTAAATACTAATTATGCTATTAAGAATATTTTTATCAGACTTCAAGAAGGAGAGGAGGTTATCAATTCATCGCGTATGTATTTTTTAAATGTATGTTCACCGATTACGCCGAAACTATCCAACTGATTAATTTGGTTTTGGTGTTAAATTAAAGAGCTTACTCTCAGATTGGTACCACTTCCATTTCATAGAAATTGGTTCAGTAATTTTTTAGTAAATAGGCAAAAACTATTAAAATTAGTGATTTTTCACTAATTAAAAATGTTGAATGAGTTCCTACAATGGAGTGCAGTCAGGATGGCCGAGCGGTCTAAGGCGCCTGATTTAAGTTCTGGTTCTCGAAAGAGAGCGAGGGTTCGAACCCCACTTCCGACATACATGTATACAACAACCTATTCCGTATTATAATTTTTGCAAATTAAATACTAATTATGCTATTAAGAATACTTTGTATTTAACCGTTAGCATAGAGTATCAGAGATATTTTACCAACTCAATACTTTATCAGTGAAAGAGTGCTAAATTAATAGACTTGCGAAAAGTAATATGACGTTGAATAAGTTCACCGAGTAGATTGTAATCAAGATAGCCGAGCGGTCTAATGCGCTTGATTTAAGCTCTGGTTCTCGAAAGAGAGCGGGGGTTCGAACCCCACTCCTGACATACATATATACAAAAACCTTTTCCGTGTTATTCTTTTTAACCGACTTCCAAAAAGGAGAGGAGGTTATCAATTCAACGCGTATGTATTTTTTCTCTTTTATGTATGTTCACCAATTACTCCAAAACTATTCAACCAGTTTCTGTTATTTTTGTTTTAAATGAAAGATGATGCTCTCGAATTGGTACCACTACCGTTTCATCGAAATTGGTTCAGTACTTTTTTAGTAATTAGGCAAAAACTAAGAAACTTAGTGATTTTTCGTTAATCAAAACTGTTGAATACGTTCGCTGAGTTTAATGTAGGCAGCATGGCTGAGCGGTCTAAGGTGCCGGATTGAAATTCTGTTTCTCGGAAGAGGGCGTGGGTTCGAACCCAACTCCTGACATAATTTACATCCATGTAAAATTTACAATATTTTTTTTCCTATTACAATTTTTATTATTAACCGGCTTCAGAAAAGGAAGAGGAAGTTATCAATTCGAGGCGTACGTATTTTTTTAACCGACTTCCAAAAAGGAGAGGTAGTTATCAACTGAACGCGAATGTATATTTTTTTGTGTATGTTCACCGATTACTCCGAAACTATTCAATTGATTTCTGTTATTTTTGTTTTAAATGAAAGACGATGCTCTCGAATTGTTACCATTTCCGTTTCATCGAAATTGGTTCAGTACTTTTTTAGTAATTAGGCAAAAACTAAGAAAATTAGCGGTTTTTTGTTAATCAAAAGTGTTGAATACGTTCGTTGAATGGAGTGTAGACCAGTGGTGTAGTCCTGGAAAAAAAAGTGGGGGGACGCTCATAGTCTCGAACATCAGGATCTCTATCACCCATACGGCTAACTTGATTGTGAATTCCAGGAATAAATAATTGAAAAATTAAATTTAAATTTAAAAAAATATTTTAAAATTAATTAAAATTTTAAATTAAATTGAATTTACCTTTAAAAATAATTGAAATTTTAAATTAAAATTTAATTACATTTAAAATTTAATTAAAATAAAAAAAATAATTTAAGTTGCTTATGTAAATTATTTATCTATTTATTTTGTATTTAGTTATTCAAAATGGAAAAGAAATTCATTCAACGTATTTATTTTATGTTACAACAATTTAAAAAATTTTTTACTTCAAACACAATTTTAAATACAGTGTGTTTCTAAATTCATGGTAAAAACTTTAAATAACCAATTTGGTCCTTTTCTATTTAAAAAATTTTCCTTCATACCAGAAAAATCATATAATATTCTTTTGTTTATTTAAGATAGGCATTTCATGATTACAAAAAGAAAAAAAAAAATTCTTTGAAATTTCCTGTTATGAAATCGAAAATTTTAAATAAAAAAAAAGAAAAAAAACTAGCAATTTTATCAAACTCAGAAAACACATGTGAAAAAAAAATGGAGTTTTTTTAAATGAAAAGTTTGATTTCACACCAGAAATTTTCAAAGAATTGTTTCTTAAAGTAATCATGAAATGTTATGAAACTTTAAATACATAATATAATACCATAAGAATTTTCTGATGTAAATGAGAAAGCTTGAAATAATATAAAGGAACAAATTGCAAAGTAATTTCTTTTTACGTATCCCTGTAAATGAACGATAGAAGCTACTCAATCCTTATTCTATATTAAGTGTATTGTTACGCATTTCTGTAATATATATAATTTTCATTATGTTTGAAGTTGTGTAATGTCATTAAAATAGAATGTAAAGAATTTTCTTCCCGTATGGCATAGTTTAATGAAATAATTCTATGGTAACATATGAACGAACTACAAGTGCTACATACTTAATTTGTATTAAAGAATCTCTTTATTGCAAATCATAATAATATATATAGACAATGTGGCAATCTAAGTTTAAAATATTGTATTTTTTATGGTGCTGCAAACTTTATAGAGCTTGCAGACATTTTTAAACAATATTGCAGCAATTAATAAAATTTTTATTTAGAAATATAACAAATAAGATGTATATTACAAACTCCAAATTAAATTTCTATCAGCTTTTTTACAAAATAAAGTAATGAAAAAGATCTTTTTTTTTTTCTTTTTCTTTTTCTGAACACTTGGTGTATTTTAATCTTGGGTTTACAAAAAAAAAAAAAAAAATCGCAAATGTAAAAGAGAAACAAAACTAAAAAGAGTCTTTTACGGAGGCTTCAGGGGAACAATACTTCTCCCGAATCTAGGAAAAAAAGTGATATAAACTACAAAAGCGAAAAAAAAGTTACACGGAAAAAAAGTTACCAGAAAAAGGTAACAAGGAAAAAAAGTTACAGGGAAAAAAATGACAATTAATTGATTTTGGGGATTCATTGGTTAAGTCGGATTTCTTCGATCAGGGGAGGCTCTTAATTTAGGTAAATGGTTTTCTCATGCTGAATTAACTGTTTTGGTTAATTTTTTGGATATACGTTCATACTGAAAGGACGCTTGCCTGATTAGTTTCGGGAACGGGCGATTACCCCCCCTTCTCATCCACCCTAAATTATATAAATGGGGTTTTATTCAGAATTATCCAACGTATATCAAATTTTGGATATAGATTCTTTCTGATAAGGCTTGTATATAGTATATGATGCCTGAAGAATTTTGGGAGTTTAATGGTTAAGTATAGAGGGAGAACGGGGGATAGCCCCCTTAAATTAAATTAATCCCTTTTTAAGCAGAATCATCCGATTTATTTGGAATTTTGGACATAGGTTTATTATGATAAGACCTATCTTTGATTAGTTATGGAGTTCTTTTGCTTATTATAAAGAGGGGCGGGCAATTACCTCCCCCTCAAATTAGATAAATCGGTTTTTATGCAGAATTATCCGATGCATTTCAGATATCAAATACAGGTTGTTTCTGATAAGGTGAATCCATGAATAGTTTTAAGTCTTTAATGGCTAAGTATAACGGGGGGCGTGGGATAGCCCCTCTTTAATTAAATAAATGTTTTTTTACGCAGAATTATCCGATTTGCTTCAAATTTTGGATGTGGGTTCATTATGATAATTCGTATCCCTGATTAGTTATGGGGTTCTTTTGCTAAGTATAAATGGAAAAACTGGCAATTATCCCTCTCTCCTTAAATTAGATAAATTGGCTTTTATGCAAAATTATCCAATGTTTTTCAAATTTTGTAAATAGGATCTTTCGGATAAAGTGAATCCTGAGTAGTTTTAAGGGTTTAATGGCTAAGTATAGAGGGGGGAATGGGGGGATAACCTCTCATAAATTAAATAATTGGCTTTTAATGCAGTATTATTCTATTTACTTCGAATTTTGGATATAGATTTATTATGTTAAGGCGTACCGCTGACTAGGTATGTAGCTTAAAAGTTTAAGTATAATCGGGGGAAATGGGGGAGCTAATCCCCTACTTAATTTGTTTTTCGAGGGACATTATTCCTTGAAAAAAAAAGGATGTATTATGCAGTTAGTCTGAATAGTCTTTGAGCTCAATGCCATTAGTTTAAATTTGCAATATTGTTTTTATTTATGTTTTGATCAGTTGCATTAATATTTTCAGGTATTAATAAAACAAATAAATAAATGTTAATAAGTAAAAAACAAGACCTTTGTTAAGTTGCTCCTAAAATTAGAAATTTAGCAGTTTGTTAATTTTTTAATTTCTTCTGTCTTTAGAAACAGAAAGTATTGAAAAATTTCAACTTCCGGTTTTTTGTCGGATTTACACGCAATCCACACTGTCAGAAAAATTCGTCAATATACACTAAATTATCGTTATTTTTTCACAAATAATTACTGTATTCCCAGAAAACGTATTTGATCTGTGAATTCATTCCGAACGTCAAAAAATGAGGAAGAGATTCCGTTTATTTCTTGCACGCATGCCTATTGGGTCTGTTAGTAATAAATTCGAATTTATTTTTAAAATGAAAAACAAAATATTCTATAGATTAAAATGTCTAATTTAGTTTAAAAAGACACAAATGTTTTCGAATTTAAAAATAAATAACAATTACTTTCTTCATTCATTCAAAAATTCTCACAATTTGTTATTCATATTTAAAGTTGGATATGTTGAATAAAGTTGAATTTACTAAGTTATTTATATAATAAATATTCCCATTTAAAATATACTTTAAGTGAACACATTTAAAAGATATTTTAATTAAAAAATAAGATGCAAAAAGAAAAAAAAATTGATATTATTAAAAAAAATCTTGTAATAGAACATCCATGTTTTTCTTCTAGCAATCTACGTAAATATAATTAAAATTCACATTTTTATACTATATTAATATAAACGTAAAAAACCCCAACCACAGTTTCATTAAAGATGAAATCTTCCCGAAATTAACTTCAAAATTTAAAGCTCTTTAACGAAATAAACCAAACCACACTCATCTATACTAATATTATAAAGAGGAAAGATTTGATTGTTTGTTTGTTTGAATTGAATAGACTCCAAAACTACTTGACGGATTTGAAAAATTCTTTCACCGTCTGAAAGCTTAACTACTTCCGATGATCATAGGCTGTATTATATTAAAAAAAATAATAAATAAAAAAAGTAGGGATTTTTATTAACATGCCAATAATGAAACCCAAGGTGTAGAAAAATGACCTAAAAAATCCTTACATCGCGTGCGCTGCGAATACTATTGATTATAATCTATATACATAAAACAAAGTCGGGTTCTTTCCACCATTTATAACTCAAGAACGCACGGATCGATTTTTCTGAAATTTTGTATGAAGGTATCTGAGACTTTAGATTAACATACAGGCTACTTTATCGCGACTACCGAAAAGGAGGGTGAAGTTTTAGTAGTTGAATTTAATGGGATGAAGTGGTTGTTACAATTTGCGGTGTCAGTAGTGGCACGGGACTGGGCGACTTGTTCTACTCGTAGCAAAGCGAGGGCGGGCTGCTAGTAAGAAATAAAGGGTATTACTTCAAAGCGCTTTTTCTCCTGAGCAATTGTGGCGCCGAGGCAAGGCGCTGGCTTTCTAATGCTGGGAACGTGAGTTCGATCCCCACCGCCGGCGTACTTATCTTTTCCAGACTTTTTTCAAAAGACGGATATTTTACCTCTTTTGACGGAGAAAAAAATAAACGGATATTCGTCAATATTCAGACAATTTCCGGCAACAATGCTGCCAGTACTTTTTCTGTGAAAAGACGGAAGTTTTTTTGAGAGTGCAAGCACATAAAACTCATATTACTGCAATAAAAGTGAAATCAAATCACAAACAAAAATGTATAATGGATTAATTTAGATAAAAACAAGTTACTACATATTCTATAGAATACTGTAGAATTTGTATATTCTTAATTGATTTTTTTAATATAAATTATGCTTTTTATTATCAGTATTGTACAACGAGTAAAAAAAAAACAAAAAAAAAACGCGTTTATTATTTTTATATATAAACAGAGAAATAGAAATGTAATTTTCACAACGGTTTTCACTGTTTATTTATTTATTTATTTTTTATTCTGGCAAACACGGTAGATGTTTCAGAAAAAGCTTTGTTGTTTTGAACCGAATTTCCCGATGAAGACAGAAAAAAACAATTAACAGAGGCAAAAAATGTTACGTTGCGTAATCAAAAACGCTTATAAATCAATAGGTAATTAATTAATAAAAAGATAGAAAACACAATTGATTTCGAAATTACTTCCATAATCAGGTCTTCCAATTTTACAACTTTCCGTAGAAATATGAATTCATAAATGTGTCAAAATGTTTTGCGCATGTTGAGCCGAGAAGAGCCTTTAGAAAGAGTATGCAGAAAAAAAGAAGCTAAGCTCTCATTCCCTCCTCTGTACTTAGCCATTAAACCTTTAAAACTATTCAGGAATTCACTTTATGAAAAAGAACCATATTCAAAATTTGAAATGCATCGTATAATTATGCATAAAAAACAATTTATCTAATTTAAGGGGGGGATAATCGCCCGTTTCCCCATTTATACTTAGCAAAAGAACCTCATAACTAATCAGATATATGCCTTATCATAATTAGCCTATATACAAAATTTGAAGCAAATCGGATAATTCTGCGTGAAAAAGCTATTTTTCTTATTTAAGAGAGATTATCCCGCATTCCCCTGCTCTATATTTAGCCATTAAATCTTTAAAACTATTTAAGGTTCTATTTCTTTAAACTATTCAACTTTATCAGAAAAAACATATATCCAAAATTTGAAATACAATGGATAATTTTGCAAAAAATCCAATTTATCTAATTTAAGGAGTAGGGATCATCGCCCGTTCCTCCCATTTATACTTAGAAAAAGAACCTAATATCTAATCAGAGATGTACATCGGATAATTTTACATAAAAAATAATTTATCTAATTTAAGAGGGGGGATAATTGCTCGCCCCCATTTTTAATTAGCAGAAGAATCCCTTCACTAATCAGGCATACGCCTTATCATAATGAACGTGCATCCAAAATTTGGAGCAAGTCGGATAATTCTGAGTAGAAGGCATTCATTTAATTTAACGGAGATTATCCCCGTTCCCCCCTCTGTATTTAGCCATTAAGCCCTTAAAACTATTCAAGGATTCACTTTATGCGAATTAACCTATATCGAAAATTTGAAATATATTGAATAACTGTGCCTAAAAAACAATTTATCTAACTTAAGGGGGGGGGGGAATAATCGGATTCCCTTTTTTAATTAGCAAAAGAACTCATGAGGGATATGTCTTATATGTCCAAAATTCAAAGCAAATCGGTTAATTCTGCGAAAAAAGCCATTTATTTAATTATAGAGGGGCTGTCCCCCACCCCCCTTTTAGACTTAGCCATTAAACCCTTAAAACTATTCCGGGATTCACCTTTTCAGAAAGAACCTATATTTAAAATATATCGGATAATTCTTCATAAAAACTGATGTATCTAATTTGAGAGGGAGATAATTGCCCGTCCCCCCCTTTTATAATAAGCAAAAGAACCCCATAACTAATCAGAGATGGAGCTTATCATAATGAATCTATGTCCAAAATTCCAAGCAAATCGGATAATTCTGCGTAAAAAGCTATTAATTTAATTTAAGAGAAATTACCCCCCTTTTCCCCTCTATACTTAACCATTAAACTCCCAAAATTCTTCAAGTATTATATACTATATATAAGCCTTATAAGAAAGAAAGTATATCCGAAATTTGACACAGTTTGGATAATTCTGCATAAGAACCCATGCATCTAATTTACGGCGATGGGGGGGGGGGGGGGGAGGGAGGTAATCGTCCGTTCCCAAAACTAATCAGGCAAGCGTCTTTTCAGTATGAACGTACATCCAAAAATTGAACCAAAACAGTTAATTCAACATGGAAAACTCATTTACCTAAATTAAGAGCTTCTACCCCGATCCCCTTTCATACTTAACCGATGAATCCCAAAAATCAATAATGAATCTCCAAAATCAATTCCTTGTCACTTTTTTTCCTTGTCCCTTTTTTTCCCGCTTTTGTAGTCTATGTCACTTTTTTCCCGATAACTTTTTTACGGTCACTTCTTTTTCAGTTTACCTCTTCTCCCTAATTAATAATTCTTGGTTATTTTTTCTTTTACTGTTCAGTTACTTAAGTCCTCTGTGAAAAACAAGCTGTATTATTTTTTGAAAATTTTGAGATAGAGAGAAAATTCAGTTACTTAAATTTGAAAATTTAGAGGGGCAATTCTGCTCCACCACCATTGATGACGAACATGTTTCTTTTCCATCCTCCCCCCCTTTTTTTTAATCCCGTTTAAAAAAAAACAAAAAAAACATAGTTTTATAACAAAAATCTATTGATGTTTGGAAAATATATAACGCTTATCAAAAATTCAAAATATAGCAAATAATTTAAGATATTATTCATGAAAACTCAAAAGATACTTACAATTCTATTGGATCTGACTTTTGATCTGCAATTATGGTCGGTGATTTCGCATCTGTTTTTGTACCACAACGTTCGAAAGAAATTGCAAATATTTTCAGTTTTGGCTGCCTAGATCGTTTCATTGTTATTTTTCCTTCAAACATTAAAGTTATTATATAAAATATTTATCGCTAGAAAAAACGAGGCAATTCAGAGATACTCGCTCCATTTTAAACTAGTCCAATGCTTGAATCTAATCAAGAAATAATTGTCAATGTGAACGAGAGAAGAGAGGATAATCGTTCTGGGGGATTCTTTCACTGAACAGTATCAGAAGTTGTCGGTCTCCATTGATGATCTTTTATTGACTTAGTCTGTATTCAACTTCAGACGCCATATGCCGGCCAATTGATGACTATTACTAACTAACAGTATGTGACAGCTATGACAATCACCCTGAATCTCTTTAAAGACCTTATTTATTGACTAATGGAAGTGCTAACTGTCGTGTGAGTAAAAAAATGGCCAGACTTTCAATTCTCAAACATCTGGATATTTTTTAAACTGAAACTGCGGAGTGTCCAAAGTCTTTTTCGGGAGCTAGTATGATCTTTCTGATTGGAAACAGGAAGGGGATAATACACTTCCAAGTAAGCCTAATATATTACCTTTGAAAGAACTAATGTTGGTGCGGTATTTTATTAATGGTAATTTGTCTTTTTGAGTGCCGTTGTTATGTTGTTAACGAAAACTAAAACGGTTTAAAATATCAATTCTATACTTTACAAAATTGTTAATTTTTTAAAATTTTTTTTAAAAATCATTTAATGAATCAGGAAGATCTACGTCCCCTCGCGTCTTTAGCGTCCCCCTTGAGATAAAAAAGTAAGGGGACGCTTGAAAGAAAATAAAAAAGTGGGGGGACGCCGTCCCCCTGCATCCCCCCTCGACTACACCACTGGTGTAGACAGCATGGCCGAGCGGTCTAAGGCGTCAGATTAAAGCTCCGTTTCACGAAAGAGAGCGTGGTTTCGAACACCGCTTCCAACATAATTTACATCCATGTAAAATTTACAATTTTTTTTCCGTATTACAATTTTTATTATTAACCGGCTTCAGAAAATTAAGAGGAAGTTATCAATTCGACGCGTATGTATTTTTTTTCTATGTATGTTCACCGATTACTCTGAAACTATCCAACAGTTTAATTTGGTTTTTGTGTTAAATAATAGAGGCTACTCTCGAATTGGTACCACTTCCATTTCATTGAAATTGGTTCAGTACTTTTTTATTAATTAGGCAAATTTTAATAAAATTGGTGATTTTTCGCAAATTAAAAATAACATGGACTTTGAATAATCTCGCAGATTGGAGCGCAGTCGGGATGACTCAGCGGCTTAAGGAGCCAGATTTAAGCTCTGGTGCTGGAAAGAGAGAGTGCGTTCAAACCCCACTCCTGACAAAATTTACATCCATGGATAATTTACAATATATTTTTCCGTATTATAATTTTTATTAACTGACTTCAAAAAATCGTTAACTTTTAACTAAAAAGAGAAAAATAAACTTTTCTACAAAAAATTGAACCGACTTCAAAAACTACTACAAAGTGAAAAATAATTGTTTTACATAGTATTAATAAAAAATTAAATTAAGAGTATAGTATTTACCATGCGTATTATTATATTTATGTACATTAATTTGATTTTTTGGAGTCGGTGCCAGCCAAGCCAATTTCAAAAATTAAATTAAGTATCCAATCCAAAGCCTAAAAGAATAAAGGCTTGGCTGGCACCGACTCCAAAAAATCAAATTAATGTACATAAATATAATAATACGCATGGTAAATACTATGCTCTTAATTTAATTTTTTATTACTACTATGTAAAACAATTATTTTTCACTTTGTAGAAGTTTTTGAAGTCGGTTCAATTTTTTGTAGAAAAGTTTATTTTTCTCTTTTTAGTTAAAAGTTAACAATTTTTTTTTTATGATTTTGATGTGAATTAGTAATACATCTTTATGAAACAAGTTTCATCAAATAATTTAGGAAAAGTACATCTCACCTTTATAATGAATAAATAATCATACATTATTGATTATTAACTTGATCTTTGCTTTTAATATTTTAATCATTTAAAAAATTATCTAATTTTTTAATATTTTAGTTTATTACTTAATTTAATGTTTTATTATATTGTAAACATTCACTATAGTTTGGATTGCATTATTAATTGCATTAAAATTACTGTTTAAGTATGTAAACAAAGCAATGGCCAGAAATCTGCAAAATTCTAAAATCCGCAGAACCTCTAGTCCCAAGCTGTGTGGATTTGAGGAAGTCTACTTTGTAAGTAATATTGTATTTACAAGGAATGATTTAATTAGTCTCATAATAAATAACACTTACACAGGGATCGATTTACAAATTTAGGGGGCTTTCTTGCACCGATACTTACAAAAGGATTCACTTTAAAAAATGAAAGCTATTAAAGTAACCATTACTGACTTTAAAATATCCCTAAAAAATTAAATATACTAATCAATAACTTACATTTACATAATTATTTTACAATTGTGAAATTTAAATGAGTAGAGGTTTTATAATACACTGTATGGTGCTAATTATCTTTTATACTATGCAAGTCTATATATCAGGAATGATAGTGAATGCAACAATTATTAGTAAATTTTTGACAACACCAAGCTACAATTTAAAAAAAAATTAGGTGACTCAATGACTTCAAGCTACACTCACCAACACTCAAATAACCTGACGATAACAGGAAAGGGATTAAACATGAATGAAAAATGCAACATATTTTTTAAGTGATAAAAATTTAAAAAAAATATTCAGTATATAATCAAGTAATAAATGGATGTCTTGGACAAAATACACAATATCATAAAAATACAATATGAACATAATAGGATGTAGAATGAAATGTAAATTTAAAAAAAAAAAAAAAAAAAAAAAAAAAAAACCACTTTAGCGGCATTTGGTGGTCCCTGAAAACCAGGGGCTCATGCCCCAGATGCCCTGCCATAAATCTGGCACTGCAGACAGGATATAGATTGCTTTCTTCTAAATGGATTATGTTAATTATACACATTTAATGTTTCAAATACTAAGAAATAAGAATCTGCAAGCAAAAAGTGCTAGCTATTTTATGATCTTTCGTGAAATAAAAAATATTGTTCAAGCTCATTCATCCTATTATTATAAATCATTATTATAAATCATCCTAGGTGTGATGTCTTTCGAAATTGTATATTAAATAACAGAGAGCATTTTCAAATCTCAGTTTTATTTGTGAACTGTAAATTAAATGTCTGATCTTTAAAAATAATAATTAAAAAAATGGTACACAGTTTATTTTATCTATCAACTTGTGAGGTAGAAATAAAATTTTATTTGTTACTGCAATGAGAAATAATACTTTCAGTATCATGAAATAAATATACAAAACAAAAGAGAAACTTACAAATGAAAATTTTGATGGGGGGGGGGGGGGGGTTGAGGGAGATACAGAAGAAATTTAAAAAAAAAAAAAATTCGCAAATTTATGTTTGCATTTTGAGTCATTAAAAAAGGAGTATTATATTTAGAGTGAGTGAAAAATTAATATTTACAAACAAACTTAAGAAAGCACACAATAGCATAATGTCATTGCAGTTGCAAATTTTATATAATTATAAATAAGAATTGTAAAATAATTATAATAATAATAAAGATATAAGTATGTGTAACATTTGTAAAGGCCTTTGAAATATCTATTAAAAGATTAGTGATTTATTTGTAAACATATTTTTTCTTCTCTCAATATCTCGCTCTCTCTTTTATATAAGTATATAAATTGCCATACATTTAAATTATTCTGCCTTCTTTTTTACAGTTACAATTACAGTTTCATTTTTTTTTTTTTTTTTTAAGAGTTTAAGTGTTTGATTGTTAGTTTATTGCTTTAATCCTGGTGACTTCCGAATTTTTTCCGAACGGGGTGTAAAAGATGGCGCCAGAGGGTAAATCTAGAAAAGTTGCTCTGGCGCCATCTTGCGGATTCCTATATAATCAATATTTGGTTTTTGACTGTTTCTGTATGTAATGCAATATTAACATGTGATCATAATTTCCCATCAAAATAATAGATATCGAGGACAGTTTCCATGCCTGTCGCTGTGGTTTATTAAATTAATATTAAATACAAATTTTATATGTTGATTACATTTTAATCCTTTAGTTAATAATAATTTTTTTTGTTATTAATAATTTGTTAAATAAAACATGCAATAAAATGCTAATATTTTTTAATTTGTAGGGTGTTTTATAGTAGTACAAAGTAGGCTAATTGTACAGATACATTTATATATTTTTTCTTCCCTCGATCCTCCCCCCCTCCCTCTCCATCTTTTTAAAAACTAGTATGCATAATGTTACAAATTTAAATTATTCTCCTTTTAATTTTACAATTATAATATATGCCTTTTTTTATACAAGGTTTTAAGTATTTAATTGTTGGTTTTGTTGTAAATAATCTGTACTCAATTTTTCTCTTTAAAATAGATTAAATTAACTGTTTGTGTGAGACTCATTTAATATATTTCACGAATCACTAAATTTTAGGTAGTCTGCAAGAATGTATGATTTTATGAAACTTCCATGAAATAAAAAATATTGCTCTTCAAGTGCTTGAAATCACATTAAACCTCAGTGAACATTATTCTTAATCGCGTTAATCCTGATGACATGATCAAAGAAGCGTAAGATACGGCGCCGAAGGATAATTCTAGAAAATTTGCTCTGGAGCTATCTTCCGGGTTCCTATATTACCAATATTTAGTTTCTTACTATTACTGTGTATTGTGCAATATTGTTATGTGTGATTATAATCCCCCATCAAAGTAATAGATATCGTGACAGTTTGCATGCCCCGATTAGTTTATTAAATAATATTAATTTAATAAACCAATTGATATTAAATTAAAATTTTATATGTTGATTTCCTTTTAGTAAATAATAAAATTCAATAATCCTTTTTTTTTTTTGTTAGTAATAATTTATTAAATAAAACATTAATATTTTTTATTTTGTAGGGTGTTTTATTGATCGTTAAAATAGACTAAATGTATAGATATTTTTTTCTTCCCTAAATTTTATTGTAATTTTTAAGAGCAAGTGTTAAGAATCCTTTAAAAAATTCTGTTTTCATAAGGAATAACCTGTTACTGAAAAAGATTATTGCACCTGATAGTTTTAGAGAAGATCATGATTTTAACAATTTTCAGAGATTTTTGTTGCATTTATTATTTTTTAAAACAAACTAAAAAAATCCATATAGTACTGAAGACACTCTCAAATCTGAACAACTTCAGACAATAGGTTGTGTAGATGTTAGAGTTTTGCAGATTTCTGGTCATTGCATTGTTTAAATTTTTTAAACAGTAATTTGAATGCAATTAATGAAGTAAACAAGTTTACAATGAATGCTTACAATATAGTTAAACATTTAAAGTTATAAACTAAAATAATAAAAATTAAGATAGTTTTTAAAATATTAAAATCAAAGGTCAAGTAAATAACTAATAATGTATAATTAAATATTCATTATAAAGATTGGATGCTTTTTTTCAAAATTATTTAATGAAACTTGCCTCATAAAAGTTCACTTCCAATTCACATCAATATCATAAAATAATAAAGTTTTATTTCATAACTAGAATAACTTTAGTTTTTTTCCTAATTCATTAAGGCTATTTGTTCTTATGGTTTTTTATTTCAGTTTACTAGAATGCAATCTACAGTTATATGTTATAGAAAATTACATCTACTGAATATATTGTTTTAAACATACAGTTGACACTTTTAACTGTTATTACTTTTAAACATATACTGTTGTCATACTGAATGTACTGTTTTTATTTATTTTGTCTGCACTGAGTATACTGTTTTAAACTTCTTGCCACAAAGCTGCATTAATGACCCATGGATAGTAACATTTAAAACAAATTTCCTAAAAGAAAAAGAATAAATAAGAATAAATCTATGATAAAAAGTTAATTAAATCCAATTGATTTTTTAAATCATCAGATTTTAAAACATTCACCTTTTATATAAACATTTTAATAAAAATTTTAATTTTTCTTAAGAAAGGTGTTATAATAAAAATAAAATTATTTATTTTTATTATATTTTATTTAGGTGTTATAATAAAAATAAATTTATTTTTATTATAACACCTTTCTTAAGAAAAATTAAAATTTTTATTAAAAAGAATAAATTTGCTTTCCACGTAATTTAAAAAATTGCAATACTGGCACTTAGCAGTGTTAAACAGAGTATAAATATGTGAGTCAACTTTACATTAAATTTTTAAAAATGTTAGTGTACAATATTTGAAATTAAACATCACTCTTCGGATTTATTTTTCCTTAAAAATAATACATAGAATAACTTTGCACCGTGTATGAACTAATTTCTTTCCTAGCAAAAATTATACTCAACTAAAATAGTTTTTTTTTTTTTTTTTTTTTTTAGTAAACTAAACAGATTATAAATTTAAAAGAAATCATCTTTAGAATTAAGGAACAGATGCAGTATCTTCCCGCGAGCTGCCATTTTCTTTCTGTATTATTTCTCTCAAATTGCTATTACAGTTACAGTCCTCCCCACTTAATCGGGTAACGGATAATCGAATACCCCACTTATTCGAATAGAATTCACCGGAACCGAATTTATCGCTATTGGATCTATGTTATTATTCCCCGCTTAAACCGAATAAATTTCGCGAACCTTTCCATTTATTTGAATATCATCTGGGTGACCTATGTTTGAAATCTGGCATGAAAAACACTTTTCATCTTGAATTTTTCTCCACCTTTTGTAATTTTCGGCTTATTTACACTGATGACAAATTTTCATTTCTTTGTGCAGTGGTTTCGAGTGGCAGGTGTGTAATGAACAGATCAAATGATTTCCCCTTCTTTATCTGCAAATGGGTGAAATAAGTTGGCCAATATGGACTATTTTTGCGTTTTGTAAGTTTAGTCGTGTTTTTGTTAGGAAGAAGGAGTTGTTATAAATTTTAAATGGAAATCTTTAAACCTTTTTGATAAACGACAGTTTTTGAAGTGTTAAATAAGAAAACAGAAGCCCAGGTAGTAAAAGATTTTAACGCCTTTCTTAAATCAAAAAGGGCAACTTTATGATATAAGTTTCAATTTGTTTTTGCTCTGAATTGTATGAAACTAGCAGTCATTGTTGTTCAGAAACTATCAAATAGCACTCAATTTTCCTTTTTTTATAACACAGCAGATTTTTCAAAAAATAGTGTTAAAGTGGGCGTTTTAAACTAACTTTTCGCGAAAGAGAAAAAAAACCAGACAAATTGGAATGAAAATTGCCTTGTCACGTGAGCAAAAAAGCTCATAACTCAATAGGTAATGGATCGATCAAAAAATAGAAAACTGAGTTAGATTCCAGATCGCTTCCATGGTCAGGCTTTGCAATTTGATATCTTTATGTTAAAAATGAATTTGTAAATGTGTCAAAACTTTTTCCGCTTGTTGAGCAAAGCAGTTGAGAACAGCCTTAAAATATCGCTGATGTAATCCTGATCCTAACGTAGTATCGCTAATGTTTCCAATATGAAACGCAATGCCAAAATAATACAAAAAGAATAGAGATAAAATGGAAATTTGGATCAAAAGAGGGAACATAATCTCAATTTTGATAACATTGGTCAATTTGCACGTGTGCTAGCTAACCAACAAAAAAGTTTCCACGTAAACAAACCACTTTAAACAACGTTTTTAAGCCTGTGTAAATAACATAAATTACAAGTAGCAAAGTTTTAACCAAATTCCAATGAACTACATGAAGTATAATATTAATCATACAGCTATATATACTGATATTAAATTATTTCGTGCTTACTTTATATTAGTATTTGTACTTATTTTACTAATTTACTTTGTTATATTAAAGATTTTATTATGCTATTAATTAAATATGCTGTAGATAATTATTTTAACTTTTTATTACACATTTAATATTACATTTCTATGATCCCTGTTTAATCAAATACCCCGCTTAATCAAATATTTTTTCTGGAACCATCAATATTTGTTTAAGTGGGGACGACTGTATTATCATTATTTTGCAATTTTTTTTTTTTTTTTTGAGAAAACATAAAATAAATATTTTTGTGTCATTATCCATGTTATTCCCATCTCATGATATTTGTTACCGGTAAAACCTAAATTGACTGTAACTTTGGAATATATATGTCTAGCGCTCTGTGTAATGTTGTAATTAAATGTCTTGTGTTTAAAAGTATATTATCTTCTATTATAGAGTAAACTACACACCTCTACGATGATAAATCTTTAAATTTAAGCTCGGCAGTATCTACTAAGATACATAATGCGACATGGTGGCAGTCTGTTTTAAATTAAATGTTTAATTACTTTTCTACGCATTAGGAATGGTATCAACGGCACTGGCGTCAACCTATCATATTGTACCACCGGAATCTTTTGCCTTTTCTACGACAAGCAAAAGGCCGAAATGGAAACAAAGATTTTTATGTTTCAGAACTGCTTCAGGATTAAATACGAAGTCACAAGAAGAACAAGTGGATGCTCTTATCTATATTATGGGCGACAAAGCCGAAGATATTTTTCTGTCACTCGACATCATAGAGGCTGATAAGAAGAATTTTCAAGCAGTGCTAGAAAAGTTTGATAATCACTTCTCAGTAAAGCAAAATATAATATTTGAAAGAGCGCAGTTTAATCGCCGGATACAAAAAGAAGGTGAGTCAGTTAACGATTTTATTACCAATTTATATGCATTAGCTAATAAATGTGATTATGGAAATCTTCATGACGAGTTACTCCGGGATCATATTGTTGTCGGTATCTCACTGACCAATCTTTGAATGAAAAGCTACAACTTGACCCTAATCTTACTTTACAAACCGCCATCGATAAAGTCCATTTATCGGAATCAATGAAACGGCAACAGTCTTTGTTAGTGTATAATACTTCGGTTAATGCGGTAACGCATAAAAAGAAAATTCGCCAAACATCTGAAAATGTAAATAAAAAGAATGCCAAATTTCATGATCCCAAATTGATTTCTAATGTGAAAAAATGTAAATGGTATGGAAATATACCTCATGACAGAAAATTTTGTCCTACCAAGGACTCTTTCTGCCGTAAGTGTAACAAGAAAGGGCATTGGTCAAAAGTTTGTTTACAACCAATAAACAGAGTAAATGAAGTTAATTGCCAAGCTGGGTTCATCGGTCTAATGTCAGATGACCAACACTGTGATGATTGGGTAGTTCCTATCAAAATATTGGGAAAATCTATTCGATTTAAAATCGACAGTGGTGCTGATCACTCAGTAATTCCTAATAAAATCGCCAAAATAGTGCTAAAAGATGCTCATCTTAAGAGTACGGATAAAATAATTTTTAGTCCCAATAGAACACGCTTGAAATTAATAGGGAAATTAGTCGAAAACATTGAATATAATGGAAAAAATTGTTTAGAAGAAATTTTTGTCATAAAAGGTCTTCATACATGTTTGTTGGGAAAACCAGCCATTAAAGCTTTTGGACTGGGTCCTAATATTCAATCACAATATGTAAAAAGTATTACCGGCTTTGATCCTAATAAGGAATTTCCTCATTTGTTTCAAGGATTGGGATTACTGAAAGGAAATTACCATATAGAACTCATGGGTGATACTAAGCCCTATGCACTCACCTCTCCACATAGAATACTGCTGTTAGATAAAACAAAGGCGGAGATTAATAGAATGCTAGCATTAAACGTAATTAAATCTGTAGAAACACCCACAGATTGGTGTTCACCAGCAGCAGTAGTAGTACGAAAGAAAGATGGAAATGTAAGAATCTGCGTGGATTTAACAGTACTTAACAGAAGTATTCGAAGAGAATGGCATCCTTTACCAACTACAGAATATAATCTATCTCTGTTGGCAGGAGCCAAACTATTTTCAAAATTAGATGCCAATTCTGTTTCTGGCAGGTCCCTCTAGATGAAGAGTCATCGTATCTTACGACTTTCATCACACCCTTCGGTAGATTCCGCTTCTTACGTTTGCCTTTCGGGATTTCTTCAGTGTCGAATGTCCCAAGCTTTAGAAGGTCTATCAGGTGTAATATACCAAATGGATGATATCCTGGTATGGGGATCTAACCAAAATGAACATGATGAGCATCTGAAATTAACTTTGAAACGGCTAGAAGGAACAGGGATCACTCTAAATAAACAAAAATGCTGCTTTTCGGTGAAGTCTATAAAATTTCTAGGTCATGTAATCGATGAGTCCAGAATACGCCCAGACCAAGAGAAAATAAAAGCCATACAAAAATTCAAAACTCCAACTAACAAAACAGAACCTAAACAACTTCTAGGAATGGCTAACTATTCGGCAAGATTCATCCCAAAATTTTCAGATATCATGGCTCCTTTGACTTCCTTGCTACCAACAAAAAATCAATTTATATGGGATACACCTCAGGAAAATGCAATGAAAAAACTAAAGGAAATGCTTTTGTTTTCGTCTGAACCAGTACTTACTGTGTTTGACCCTAACAAACAGTCGGTAGTAACAGCAGATGCTTCATCTTATGGATTAGGAGCTATATATGGCAAAAACAAGAAGATTCTAAGATGAAGGTAATTGCGTATGCTTCCAGAGTCTTAACTCCAACAGAAAAGCGTTACACCCAGATCGAGAAAGAGGCATTGGCACTCACTTGGGCATGCGAAAAGTTTTGTAATTACCTGATAGGTACAAAATTTCTTTTGGAGACAGATCACAAACCTCTAGTTCCTATATTAACAAGAAAATCTTTGGATGATCTCACTCCTCGTCTTCAAAGATTAAAAATGAGGTTAATGAGATACTCTTTTGATGTTTTTCATACTCCAGGAAAACATTTACCAGCAGCAGATGCATTATCGAGACCACCTCACCAACAGGAAGTCTCAACTTTTGATTTAGAAGAAGATGTCGAGCTCTTCGTTAATCAAATTACAGAAACTGTTCCTATTGCTCCTCAAAGGCTTTCTCAGTTAAAGTTGGAACAAGAAAAAGATTCAATGTGCACAATGTTAACTACTTATGCTTTAGGAGGATGGCCAGAGAAAAAGAATTTAGAATCATCTTGCCAGATCTTTTGGCTTTTAAGATATTTCAGTTCAAAACGGGTTACTTATGAGAGAAACTAGAATAATTGTACCAAACAAACTAAGAAAAGAAATCTTGAAGAAAATCCATGAAGGTCATATGGGAATAACTAAATGCAGAGCCTTAGCTAATTCAGCTGTTTACTGGTCTGGAATGAGTAAGCAGATAGAAGAACTCTTTTGAGAATGTCCATCATGCATACAGGAAGCTAGAAATTGTTCTGAACCACTGAAACCAACTAGTTTTCCTCAAAGACCATGGGAAATCGTAGCCATAGATATATTCAAGCTTCACTCAGACTGGTATTTGCTGGTAACTGATTTTTATTCACGTTATCCCGAAGTTGCAAAACTAGACAGGCTCACATCCAACGAAGTAATTTTGCACTGTAAGTCCATATTCACCAGACATGGAATACCTGATATAGTCAGATCCTACAATGGAAAACAGTTTGAGGAGACTCGAACTGCTGAATTTCAACAATTTGCTAAAGCATACAGTTTCAAGCATGTTACGTCTAGTCCCAGATATCCTCAAAGCAATAGTTTTGTGGAGCAGCAGTCAAGATAATCAAACTCAGATTCAAAAAGTCAAGAGATCCTTATTTGGCTTTGTTGAGTTATAGAGCTTCATCTTTGAAAAACGGTTATAGCCCTGCTGAGTTACTGATGGGACGACATTTACAAACAACTCTACCTATAGCGCCCTCAGAATTTCAACCAAAACTGGTGCAGAAAGAGAGATTGGAAGAAGTAGAAGAAAATCGAATAAAAACTCAAGAAAGAGATTATAATCGAAGACATAACATCTATGAACTGAAACCAATCAATCCAGGTGAAAAGGTTTGGATAACAGATAGAAAGGCTGTTGGCACTGTAGAAAAGGAGGCAGATACACCAAGATCATATCTCGTTAGAGAAGGACAACAAACACTAAGGCAGAATAGGAAGCATTTAATTCCAGGTTCTAAAATACAAGCAAATTCAGTGGAACATAACATGGAAGAAGTTCTTTCAGAAGAGATAGCCAAAAGAGAAGTTTCTAAAGCAGTAAGATCGGATCGTGCTGTCGTAACCAAAGGAAAAGACAAAGTTAAACCACAATTTAATCAACCTGTAGTCACTCAAAGTGGTAGGACTGTGAAAGCTCCTGGCAGACTAAATCTTTGAAAGGGGAGATGTGGCATTATCCATGTCATTCCCATCTCGTTATATTTGTTACCGGTAAAACCTAAGTTGAGTGTAACTTTGGAATATATATGTCTAGCATTCTGTGTAATGTTGTAATTAAATGTCTTGTGTTTAAAAGTATACTATCTTCTATTATATAGTTAACTACACACCTCTACGATGATAAATCTTTATATTTAAGCTCGGCTGTATCTATTAAGATACATAACGCGACAATTTTTAAGGCTTATGCATATTGAAAAATTTATTTTCACTTTACTTGAATGTTTTACATAATAAATGAATAAGTAAATCAAATGATTTTTACTATTAAAAATTTGATCTTTCAATCTTTGAATTTCCAAAGTCTTGTTTAATTTCACATCATTTTTTTAAATGTATGATTTAATCATTAAATAATCATTTCAGTTGCATTTTGTAGTTTTATGTAAAAAAATAATGTATGAGAAATAACAGGGAAACAAAATGGCGGCTCGCGGGAAGATACTGCATCTAAGCCTTATTTAAATTATATACTTTTTATTCCTAATTTTTTTTTTCTTTGAAGATCCTAATTTTAGGAAAATATTCATTTAAAATACAAAAAGAGGATATTTTCAGATATTCTGTTTCATGAAGAGAAACCAGAGCATTTTCAGATATAATCATAATACATCCTGATAGATCAGCGCCCCCTGGTGTCATAAACTTCGTTGGTGACTTCACTATTCATTACCAAATATAATCGAATGAAGAATCATCGAGCGAATTGATAATCGAAACGTTGTAAAATTTCCATAATCGTTTTTTAGTCGAATTTATTTCTTTGTTCTTTCAGGTTATCTGGCTATACGATGGTATTATTGTTTTTTATTCTTTTTATTTAATAGGTTCTCACATAATTTAGTACATTTTTGTCATAATTAATTTTTAGAAATAAAATTTAATTACGTCGAATGATATAAAAATATGAAAATCGCACTTATAGAATAAATCAATCTATGTTATGTTTTTGACTGATGGTATAAATCTTTTAACCAATAATAAATTTACTCAAAATAATTTAACCACTTCTCATAATTTCCATAATGTGTAAGTTTTTTTTTTTGTCTGAAATGTGCATTCTTTTTGATATTTGCATTTATTTTTCTAAGAAGATATTTTTAGAACAGATGCTGGATCGTTCCGCTAGCCGCTGTTTCCCTGCTATTTCTCATATATTATTCAAGCTTAAACTGCAAAATGCACCTCAAATGATTATTCAATGATTGGATTATGCATTTCAAGAAATGATATTAAATTAAATCGGACAGTCTAATGTGGTAACTCAAAGACTGAGAGATCAAATTTTTAACAGTAAAGAGCATTTGTAGAGCGTTTTTAATAGTAAAGAGCGTTTATTCATTTATTTTCTAAAATATGCAAATAAAGTGAAAACAAATCTTTTCATATGCATAAGCCTTACAAATGTTTATTTTATGTTTCCTCAAAAAAGTAATTGCATAATAATAATAATTTTTGAGAAATAATAGGGAAATAAGATGGCGGCTCACCAGAAGATACAACTTCTATTAAAGATCAGACATATTCAACTGCGACCAACATCTTATGTGCGGCCTGATCATGAATGCACATTTATAAAAATTAATTGTGTTTGGCATAAATGTTTTAAAGATCTTCGTTGTTACTTCATATATTTTCATGAGAAAACAAAGTATGTCCTGTTATTTATTTAAAATTATATTATGAAATAAGAGCATTTCCTTAGTAAAAAAACCTTTTTACATATAGCTCTACTTGTGCTACAGTGGTGTTATATTTTTAAAATCTTCAGCACTAATCAAACACTACTGCAAATTAATCACATTTGTATTACATATACAGAGTTTCCCCCAGAGGGTTTCAGGGGGGCGCTCTGCCCCTCTTGCCCTTTAGTTTAAAAAATAGCACCCCTCTTGTCGCTCATTGAAAAAATATGGCACCCTTCTTGCCCCACATTTGAGAAAACACAGCCCTTCAGCGATGATGCAGACGCGCTATAAAGCATAAATTACATAAAAAATCGGCAACGGAACTCAAAAAATAGCTCTTACGCGCCCCACAAGACGTGTAATTTCGTCAAAAAATTGCAAAAAAAACCTGTCAAATTTCACTAAAAAAAATCACGAATTAAAGACTTTCTGGCAAAATTCACGACAAAATGGCTAATATTATCACAAAATCCCATAAAAAAGGGCAGATTTCCTTAAAAGATCGTATAAAAAAAGCCAATTTTCATGCAAAAAGCGCGATAAAATGGAAAGATTTGTCAAATAATTCACGAAAAACGGCAATTTTTGTCAAAATTGCAATTTTTTGCTCCGTTCTGAACAGTTGTATTTTTACTAAATTAATATTTTAATATTTTGACAAAATGTATGTTATGTAATAATTGTTACTAACTTTAAATATGAAACACACCCAAAAAATTTTTGCACATGTTTGTTTATTTATTTTATTGCAGTTTCTTTTTATAAAGCACAAGTGTCCCATCACTTTTGTGAGACACTGTATATATATGACTGAATAAGCTGATTATGGTTCCATGAACAAAAATTTCCTGCCTTGATAGCTATTATTATTCTCAAAAGTTTTTCATTCTTGTTTAAGGACTTTTATTTGGGAAAACAAGAAACAGATTATTTACTAAACAAAATTTAGGAACTTGCATCTGCACATCATTTATTCCTAAGGAGAACCCTAATAAATCACTATTTTAATCCTTCTCATGGTTAATTTTCTTAAGTTATACTTTACAAACAGCAAATAAATAATGTAAAAACATTTTTTAAATTTAAATGATTTTCTTTCTAATTATTTTAAATATACTTATAAATTGATAGTTAAAATTAGAAATTGTGAAATTTTTTTTAAAAATGTGTTTTAAAAAGTTTTATTAAGTATTGGATTCGGCCGAATACTTTGATATTAGGCGTAACCGAATAGTTTGATATTTGGCCTAACCGAATATACGGTAACATGGCCGAATACCAAATAGTTACCGAATATTCGGTGCATCCCTACCGTTTATGAAACAAAAAGAACCCTTTATTGAACAAAAGTATTCTTTTTTCTCAAAAAAAAAAAAGTCTTTTTTTAATAAATCAGGCTTGCCCCTTGACAATCTTTTAACAAAATCGGCCGTTTTTTTTTGCGATCTTTTAACAAAATTTGCCTTTTTTTCGTGATTTTTAGCAAAATTTGTTGTTTTTTCGTGATTTTTTTGCTAAATCTGCTGTTTTTCGCGATCTTTTAACAAAATGTATGTTTTTTTTTCTTTTTGCTCAATTTTTTGGAGAAATTTTTGTTCTTTTTTGATTTTTTGACGAAATTTCCATTTTTTCACGATTTTTTGAACCGCTAAATTCTAGATTAAACTGTATAAAAAGTGCCCTTAAAAATGTAAAAAGTGCCCTTTTCAGAACAGTAGCGCCCTGCCCTTTTTTAAATCTGGGGGAAACTCTGCATATACTTACATAAAAACAGTTATTGCATAAAAAAATTATTTTTTAAAGAAAATCTCTCTTTTTTTTGTATGTATAGTTCTTGAAAATGCTTCATTGCAATTGATATATTGATACTATTTATGCTTATATTGTTAATAATATTTATTCAAATTGCAGCATACAAAATCATTATTTCTAAAACAACAATCTTTATAGCTTATTCCTACTTTATTTTCAATAGAAATCTACCTTGAAGAATATTCTTTAGAATCAGTTTCAGTGGTATTAAAATTTATTATAATTTATTTTGCGATAAATGTTCAATTCAAGTAATTATATTAACTTTATTATTTTGCTTTATTAATTTGCTACTTTTGTTATTCTGCTATTTTAATTACTCCCTTTTTAGGCTATTATGTAAGTGTATTGCAGCCTGCCTAACTGTCACAAACAAATGTTTGTGGCCTGCAATAAAAAAAAAGGTTGAGTATGGCTGGTTTAGATGACAATGATGTCATTTTCTAGACACTTATTCCCTTGACAAAAGTTTTGTTTGTAAAGAAAAACATCATCTAAAATTTCCCTAAATTTAAAGAAGCCTTCTTTTTAGATTATTTCAGTGTTTATGCATGGATTTATATATCTGTTAAATTTATTTTATATTTTATTTATTAATGAAATTTTAACTTCATTTTAAAATCTTAACTGGAAACTGATATGTTTTAAATTCAAATGTGTTGATCTTATGGAAATGGACTACATATGATAAAGATTGATTTAAAAAAAATACAGTTTTCAAACAAAATCTTTTTGAATGTACACCTTTTTCTCTTTTTGCCACTATAAAAATTGAAATTGTTCAATTTTTAAAAATTCTGGAATTTGTAAAAAATCAAAGTTTATTACTCAGGTTATTGTACCACCATGATACTCATACACATTTTGTATAATATAAATATTGTCCATGCTCTGTTTTTTTTTTTTTTTTTTTTTTTTTTTTTTGTCAACAGGAAAAAAAATATATTTTTGAAGATTTTAAAAAAGTTGGTGATTTTAAACCTTGTGTCTATGGCATTTATACTAATCTATAAATATTCCTTCATGGTACAATTTTTGTCAGTTTTTTTTTTTTTTTTACTTGAACCATCAATGTTGAAACTAAGGGAGGCATGTGCTTTGGGTGCCAGAACAAAGAGGTGCCAAATGAAGATTTGTTGACTGTTCTTATGTCTGTGTTTATTATGGTATGGTATTGTTAAATTCACCCTGCTTGGGGTATGCCAACGTGTAGAAGAATCTAAGGATAATATGGCATAAGGATCCTGTTTAAAGCAAAATCTTTTTCAATATTTGACAAAGCAGATTACATAGTTCAGTATGTTTAATGCTTATATATTTGGCATCTCTTAGAAAATTAGTAAAATTCTCTTTATAAATATCAGGGTTGGAAAAAAACCAGGTTTTTTTGAAAAAACCCAAAAAAACCGGTTTTTTTGGTTTAAACCAGGTTTTTTTGGTTTAAACCGGGTTTTTTTAAAACATCCTTTTTTATTACATATACATGCATATTTATTGATAAAAATAGACATTGTTGAATTATAAGTAGTATAAAATCATTTGAAAATAATTTAAATTAAATAATTATAGTTAATTATGTAGAAAATTAAAAACAATCATATTTTAACTTAAATAGATATTAGTAAAGTTATATGCTCAAACAATATGCTACTCTACACAGTGAAACACTGATGCTTTGAAAATGTTTATGTATAATCTTTTTATTACTTATAATAAACATTTGATGTAGTTTGATGAATATAATTCTTTTCTACAATTAAAAAAAATAAATTTGAGATTGTTCTTGGGGGTTTTGTGTTTTGAGAGACAATTTGAAATCAACATTTATGGTCATTGGATTTAGCAGATAACTGAGGGGAAAAATAATTTGTTATTATTAAAATACTATAACTAGCCCCCAATTTTTGAATACTCATTCAACTTCATATTTTGATTTTAATTCTTAAAGATAATCTCTCTAATAGAAAAAAAAAATTCTTTTATACTTTCACCAAAATCTTAAAGATTATCCAGTTATGTAGCTCCATATTCAAAAGCATTATGCATGTTATGATAGATTGCTTTAAATAATCTGCATTTTTAATGAAAATATTTTATACTAAATATGGAATATTTTAAATCCATTTTATCTTTGATCAGTTCACATATTCTAAGATTTTTCTTTAGAGCAATGGAATATGTTCATCAATGCATACTGAATTTCATCCTATACATAAAAAATAACCTAGAATCACTATATTTAATACTTTTTGCTGAAATAGAGTGTTAAACGTAGAAAATATTTATATCCAATAATTTGTAAGTCTTAAACTGCGAAGAAAAATGAGAAAATATCATTAGATTTTTTTGAAAAAAACCAATTGGTTTTTTTGAGAAAAAAACCAATTGGTTTAAACCGTGGTATAAACCATGGTTAAAACCAATTGGTTTAAACCGTGCCAACCCTGATAAATATATTTTGTGAAGAATGTGTAAGATGTTAAAGTCCATGCTTGCCTTGTTCCAAAAATGTTTATTTTACCCAGGGTTCGTGATTTTTTAAATAAAAATCAAGTTAATCTGAAATTTTTTAAAATTTAAATCAGATTTTTTATATATTTTTTAAAAATGTCACATTATTACTATTTTCTATAACATTTTTGTTTAATTAAAAAAATATAAATATCACATACATAGACATGCATGTTATAAGTAATATCTAAAATAATATTATACAATTTACATAAATAATTCATATTACTTCAAGGTAAAATTTTTGGCTATGAAAAAATCTTGATTGCATAAAATGCATTTAAAACTATAATTCAAAAGTCAAAAATTAATTCAACCTTCAATATTTTAATTAAAACTAGCGACCTTCGCCTGCTACGCTGGTTGGTTTAGATGAACAGACGGGCATTAAATAGTTTAATAGTTTATTAATTACGGGAAATTTATAGAAATTAGCACAAGTTGCGTAACTTTTTTTTATTGCAAACAAAAGGGTTTCGCGTTTAAGTATGGATTTTGGCATAATGCCAAAAATATCTTCCGTGGAATTTATGGGTTGGATGCAATGACCTAAGATACCTAGACACCACACCAGCAACCTTTTCTTAGGCCGACATCTTTGCCTTCCGTCACATGACGGAAGGCAGATTTAGAGCGCCAAACCGGTTTTTCTCTCACTGAAACTCATATTGTTGTCTTGAGTTGACTGCACTTCTGCTTCTCTAAAGGGAGAATGAGAAATCTGAAAGTTGCCAATAAAGTGATCACTACCAAAAAACAGCATCTTTTCGCCAAAGATGTTGGATTCGAAACCATGCTGAGAAAACAGTGGGATGTGGTGTTTACGTATATTAGAAAGTCAATGATTGGATGTAGGTTTTACGAAAATCAAAGCCAGCCTAATCAATGCTTTCATTTTGAAGTCTGCTTCAATGGAAATTAATTTTTTTTTAACTATTCAATCAATTCTTTCAAAATTTCAAATACTTTTAAATCATGTTTAAATAAAGAGCTAAAAAAATTTTTGAGTGAAAATACCCCAAAATCGGCGAGATATAAAATATTAATGCTCGCAATCGCTTATGTATCATTATCAGCATTTGAAATCCTTGGTGGTCCGCTGGTCCGAGACCACCAATAATTCAGTCAGACCACTAATTTGAAATATTTAGTGGTCCGCAGGACCAGTGCCTTTTTTCAGGCCCTGAGAAAACTGCAACCGATCGCACATAAGATTTTTTTATTATTATTACCAGTGATGCCGCAGACGCGCTATAGCGGGTAAATATCTCAAAAAATCGGCAATGGGACGCAAAAAATAGCTCTTACGTGTCCCATGGGGCTCATAATTTCGTTAAGGGATCGCGAAAAAACGACAAATTTCGTTAAAATAATCGCGAAATAACGACTAATTTACGGCAAATTTGTCAAACAATTCTCGAAAAAATGGCTAATTTCATTCCAAAACTCAAAACAAAAGACAGATTTCTTCGAAAGATCGCGAAAAAACGGCAAATTTTGCCAAAAAAAATTGCGAAAAACGGCAGATTTTTTTCCAAAAGTTGCCGAAAAATTTTAGATTTCTTCAAAAAATTGCAAAAAAAAGGCAGATTTCTTCAAAAAATCGCGAAAAAGACAAATTTTATCCAAAAATCCCGATAAAACGCGAAATTTGTCAAAAAAATCACGAAAAACGACAAATTTCCTCAAAAGATTGCGAAAAAACTCCCACAAATTTTGTTAAAAAAGCGCTAAATAACGACTAATTTCCGGCAAATATCGTCAAAAAATGCATGAAAAAATGGCTAATTTTATCCTAAAACGCGAGAAAATGGCAGACTTCTTCAAAAGATCGCGAAAAAACGGCAAATTTTGTCAAGAAATATCGCGAAAAACGGTATATTTCGTCAATAAAAATAAAAGATTTCGTCAAAATAACGCGAAAAAACAGAAATTTCGACAAAAAAGCATGAAAAAAAAAATAAATAAGTGTATGCCGGGAGAGAATTTTTCTGTTTTAAAAACTAATTTTCTTGCTTCAAAATTGTTGTTGCTGCTCCAAAAACTGATTTTCATGCTTCCCAATCGGTTTTTTATTGCTCCAAATCTTTCTGAGTGAATGTGACTCCTGAAAGCACCATTTCATTAAGCAAAGTACCCATTTACTCAACAAAAAAAAAAAAATTCCTTTTTTCAGTAAAAATGTCTTTATCAATAAACCTGTCTTGCCCCATTTTAAAAGAAATGCAAACAATAGTAATACTTGTTATCTTCTACACTTAAATAAGCATTATTTTATAATTAAATTTGTATCTTGCACATTTATTCTTTAAAAAGTACAGAAAATTTACTCTAAGTGTTAAAATTATTTAATAGAATTTTATGTAGCGGACCAGTGATGATGTCTGTGGACCAGTAAATTCTCATGCTTACTGGTCCTTGGGACCAGTGACTTTTTTTTGGAATTCTAACGCTGATTATCCAATCCACCACTCAACCGATTTTTTCTATCTTTTCCAGATAGATAAGGTTCAGAAGTCGATAGCGCAAAAACTTTGGCAAATATAAAATATTTACTGTAAATTTTTTAAGAAAAACGATGTTTCAAAGAAAAAAATTTAAAAATCGAAGAAATCAAAATTTTTTAAAAAAATTACACTGACATTATCAGAAAAGAATGAGGATTAAGAATCCGGCGTTGTTTTTTGTTAGAGTTTCATAGAACTGCTAGGATTGGAATTTAAAAACACATTTCAAAAAAATTGCGAAAAAACCGCTGAAAATTGAAGTTTCATAAAAAAAAATAAAATAAAAAATTAGACGGTTAGTGCAAGAAAAGAACGAAGTATCCGAAAATCTAATTCTTTTGTTGCTAGTGTGTTTATAACTGCACCGATGGCAATTTAAAAATGAGAAAACAGAGGGAGAAATTTTCTACCTTTCAGTCGATCTTTTACGGATCGCCATTTCTTCCCAAATTGCAAACATGCAGGGGCAAATCAGTTAAAATTGTAACGTGTCTGATTAATTTTTAATTAATAATTAACAAACTAATTGGAATTTCGGGATGTGAATGGGCAACTCATGATTCCCGGATTTTTTTCTTTCAATTCAAAACACACGCGACGTTTCTCCGTTTCCGGGTTCAGAAGAGATAGCGTCACATACAACATACGGTCGAATTTTAATAGTATAGATAAAAACATGTGCAGCATATAAATATTTTAAACAAAATTGGAAGCAAACTAAATTTTAAACTTTTGTATTTTTTAAAAAGCTGGCTGAAAAAAAATTAGTTTAGCTGCTGCCATTAAAATACTTAAGGCCAGAAGATGCAAACTAAGATGCCATCACTAATCAACTGATTTCTCAGTAGTGTTGGAATTTACACAGGAAAATTTTGAATAGCAATTTTATTTTATTTGTGGAATGTCTACCATCTTATAAAATAATATTTAAACTTATTAATGTGAACTTGGAAACCCTAAATAAAAATTCAGCTAGAGAAGGAATATTACAGTGTTGCTGCATCTAGCTCATTTTTTATTAGGGGATTCTAAATTCTCATCAGTAAGTTCATTGTTTTATAAGATGATAGATAATCCACAAATAAAATAAAAGAAAATTGATATTCAAAATTTTCCGGTTTGAATTCTAACATTAGTGAGAAGTCAGTAATGAATCAGATGACTCATGATGTTAAAGAATATATGTCTTCTGGCCTTGAGTATTTCGATGGCAGTGGTTTAACAGTTTTATCAGTTCATTTTTAATTTCTGAAAGTGCCAAACCAAAAGTAGAAAACATTTGTTCTACTGAAGCAGATAAATCTATTGCAGTAAAAAGCTAGTTGGTCATTAATTATCTAAGTTTTTTAGTATCAATCTTTTCGATAATGTTAACAAAAATACGTTCCACCATTCTAAAGGGCTCAGATCAATTATATTAAAATTAAAATAAATAAATAAATAAATGACTGGTTCAGATTTTGCTCAAATCTTAATATAACAAGCCTTACCAAAGTACAGCACATAAATTCATACAGTTTTATTTTACCTCAACTTGCCGAAACTTTTTTAATTACTAATGAGTAAATATTCAAATATTTAACATTAGGTACTAAACATAGGAGAAATGTGTTATAATGCAAAATATTAAAATAATGGTGAAGATGCAAAGGATAGATTTCATGTAGATGAAAATGAACTACTAGTGCCAGCTCTATTTGATTCAATTACGGCATTTGAAACTGTATTATGATCTTTTAAATATGCATATGAAATTATAGAAAATGACTAAAAAAATTTTGTATATCTTGAAAATTTATTTTTTAATTAAAAAAAATGGACAAAAAAAATTATTGATTTTTACTAATAAATATATTTTCTATAGCATCAATTTATTTCTTTTACAATTTAGTCAGCAGCAAATTAGTATTTATTAGTACACTGTATGCACTGCATCCATTAGTAATGCTTAGACTTTGTTTTTTTCGCATTTTGAAGTTAATCCGCATTCATCGTTATTTTTTCTGCACCCCCTAAAAAATGATGGATCGAGGTTCTACTGTACTAATATTTAATTACTTGAATTTTATTTTAAGTCATCATGCATTATTTAATTAGAATACCTTCACCACAAAATTAATTTTGTTTTAAGTTTTTATTTAAATATTATTCTTTCTTTATATTTTGTTTCTTTGTTTTTCTCTTGTTTGTTTTGCAGAAAATAATTGCTATTTTTTCTTCATATCCAAATTTTTTAAATTATCATTGCCACACCAAAGTTACTGATCGATCAGTTCAATTTATTGTATCCATAGTTACATGGCATTGCTTTTAATTTAGTTTTTTAATATGAAATCAGTGGCCTTTAAAAAAATATATTGTTAGGTGATAAATTTTATTCAATAATTATAAAGCTTTCAGATAAAAATAAAATTATAAACCTTATAACTTCCCTTACTGAAATTGAATATATGTTTGACAGTATTGAAAGAAATTATCTGAATATATTATTTCTAATTGTTAATTATATTGTTTTTAATTGTTATAAAGATGTAAGATTAAAATTTTAAAATCAGCAAAGTATTTTTATTTGACTGTTGACAAGTTTCAACTCTAACAGAGTCATTTTCAAAAGAAATAATGACATTCTAGAATTGCAGAGTCTGTGATGTGGTAAACTGAAATCACATCATTCAGTTTTCCATACAACACATGTTATTTTTAGGTACATTTGTAATTATGTAAATACATAGCACCTATAGCCGTCGTTCAATCAGTCTGTCTGCATATAACGCAGCAAAAATTGCCCAACTGACTTGTTTGAAATTTAAAATACATAATTGTTGTATAATTTTGTTGCTTCATTTCAAATTTTATGAAAATCGGATGAATAGTTTAATTACAGGGACAATCAAAATTACAGCCAATGAAAAAAAAGTTTAAAGTGCATTTTAATGATGTTACACACTTTCGAACATAATAAAATTGATATGCATCTATAAAGTATGTGCTAAAATATACATTCTGCGCAATCTGTGGTGCAAAGAATATTTATTATTAATTTACAGGGCCACACAAAAGTATTCCATTACATAATGGTATTGTGGGAAACATTGTTTGAGGCGCCCTTTAATTATATTAAAGAAATTGATGTATATTGCTGAGGTTTACTACAAGTTGCTTCCTGCATAAAAGAAAACAGACATTATTTACAGTGACACACAAAAGTTTTCAGGTACTATACAGTATCTGATGTTGTATACTATCACACCAAAATCTGAATATTTTTTTTAACTTCTCTATGGTATACATACACCTCGTTTCCTAAGCATGATATGCAGTTTGTATCATTGTTTACATCTAAAAAATGTGCAGATTTCTGGCATTCGCAGATTTTAGGAACACAAGGATTTAAATGAGTCTACAATAGTTCGATTTTTCATGAGGATTATATAAGAAACAAAAGTTTTTCTAGAAACAGGCATAGTCTTATTCCATTCATTTGAAATAAATGCATGTATTAATGTATTAATTTTTAAAAAATCTCAAAGGCTGATTTCGAGAAGAAAAAAAATTAGGAATGGACATTATCAATTTTGTCTTAAAAATGGGTATCGAGATTTTAAAATATACTGCATGTATAAATGTTAAAAAAAAATCAAAATAGGATGAGCTTGCAGATGTAAGGCTGTTTTTAAAAAAATCAGAACAATATGAGCTATATTTGCTGAGTTATTAAAAGGCGGCTTTTCGCATTTCCTTTGATCTTAAATTAGCAGTATATATCAGTTCCACCCTTCGACCATTCTATGATATGATTTTAGGCTTAAGGCTATATCACAAGAATGCTGTCATCTTCCATGACAGGGCTCGAAAAATAGCGTTCCCAGGGAACCCAGAAATCATTTCTGGGAACGTATATTTTTTCATTCAGTATCCCGGCTGGTAACTTAACGAATCACCGTATTCAAAAGCGATGACGCGGGCGCGTTATAACACGTAATTTATGCAATAAAATCGGAGATTGGACTAAAAAAAATAGTTCTTTAGCGGCCCGTGGGATATGTAAATTCGTCAAAATGTTGTCGAAAAAGTCTGATTTTCGTGAAAGGATCGCGGAAAAAATGCAAATTTCATCAAAAGATCGCAAAAAATGGCAAATTTCCTTGAAAAATATCATAAAAACGAAAAAATTCAATTTAAAAATCGTGAATAAAATGGAAATTTTCGCCAAAAAGTTGCGAAAAAACAGCAAATTTCGTGAAAAAGTGGCAAATGTTTTTTTAAAAATATTGAAAACAGCAGATTTCATTCAAACATAGCGATAAAACTGCAGGTTTCATTAAAACATCGCAATAAAACGACAGATGTCCAGAAAAAATCGCTATAAAACGGCAAATTTTGTCAAAAAATTGCAAAAAACTCGGCAGATTTTGTCAAAAAATCGCAAAAAAAACCCGGCAAAATTTGTCAAAAGATCGCAAAAAAAAAACAGCAAAATTCGTCAAAAAATGCGAATAAAGCGGCAGATGTCGTCAAAATGTTCATATATAATTTTTTCTGGGAATTTACATTTTTCATCTGGGAACCTTAAAATTTTTTGTATTTTCGAGCCCTGCATGATACTATTCTATTATTATTTACTAGAATATAGCCTGTCAAAATGACGTGTTTGCATTTTTAAAAGAATAATAAAAAATTCCGTTCATTATTCAATCGTTGTCTTCTTGCAATGGGACTTTCGTCTTCGCTCATTGCATTAAAAAAATTATAACGATGTAAAACCTTCAATTTTTTAGCCAATACTTAAAAGAAAACACTTTATATAAGATCGAAAACAAATGTCAACAGTGAAGAGTAAATAATCACACGTGAGTCATGATGGGACAAAGGAGCCATTCTCAAGAATCATTCACGGCTGTAAAAAAAAAATTAATGCAACCCGAATATAAAAATTCTAACAATATAGCGTTAAAATGCACCTTTGCTTTCCTTAAATAAACAGTTTTAATTAAATATTGTTTTTGAAATCGTGAAAAGATTTCAAAGCGCATTGTAGCAAGATTTCAAATGTTGTGACCTCATTTACAGCTCCCACTGTAAGTCTGACCAATGAGAACGCTTCATTACAACTGTGGAACGTTTTCATTGGTCAGGAAATAGATAGCCTTTAAAACTGGAGGTAACTTTTCACAATATTTTTTTAGAATTATTCTTGAATGGCAACAGCATTAATTTGCTTAAATCATTTGTTTTTCTTGTAATTTATCGTTTGCTTTTCTCGTAATTGCTGGTTGTTGTTGTTTTATTTAGAGCTTAAGCATTATAATTAGATTTCGTAAGTTTGAAAGAAAATGAGTAATGAATAAATCTTTAACATGTATACTTCCATAAGCTGAACAATTAAAATATTTGTGAACGGATTGGAATTTTTAAGCCTAATGTGGTCAGCATAATTTTCTTTTTCTCGTGGATGAGTTGAACCCGGAATTGTTATACACGGAGGGGTTTTATATATATAATTTTAATTTACCAATTAAATTAATTTTGTTAAAAATTAATGAAATGTAATACATTGTCCAACAGTATTGGAATTCCATCATTTCTGATTTATTCCATATTTTATCTTCAATTTTTGGGAAAATAATTTAACTGTACAAATTAATAATTTTTAGCTTTTATTTCTTTCTCAGTAAAGTTCTGTGTGAAAAAAATTCATAACTTCGTCAATTCTCCAAATATCAAATCCAATTAATTTTTTTATAAATATTCTGAAAATTATCTAAAACTTTTGTATTTACAAGTTTTTGATAGGACCAATTTTTATAGATGAAAAAAATTTTAAATGAAAAGAAAAAGGGGTGTGGAAAAAGAAAAAAATCCATAACTTCGCCAATTCTTAAGCTATTAAATGCGGTTAAATTTATTTTACATCTACTCAATAATATCTACAACTTTTATATTGACAAGTTTTTTATAGGACTGATTCTTATGGCAAAAATAAATTAGATAAAAAATGCAGTTGGAGAAAAAACATAAAATTCAAATGGCTTATATTCTGACTCATTTTTAAATTCCTTTATGATTTTACACGCATCCAAATGGCAGATACTCTCATTTAGGAACTATATAATGTGACATATTGCCCAGTTTTTTTTATAAACGCAGAATGCCAAAATGGATATTTTGAAAGGGAATTTCCTGAAGTGATCTTGATTGAAAATCGAGGAAGTATTCAGATAACAAATTTTAATTTTTTTCTAACTCTTTTTTAAATCCATTTTTGCTCTCAAACTCTTCCAGTTGACAGGTTCTCTTATTTAGGAACTATATAATATGGCGTATTGGCCATTTTTTTTTTTTTTTCATAAAAGTAGAACATATTTCAAAAAAGGCTGCCAAAATGGGCACTTCTCATAAAATTTCCAGAAGCGATCATAATTGAAAAATTGAGGTATTCAAATAACTAATTGCGTTTGTTCTGACTCATTTTAAAATTCTATTTTGCTCTCAAATGCATCCAGTTGTCTGGTTATCTTATTTAAGAACTGTGTGATGTGCCGTATTGGTCAGTTTTTGATTAAGACTGCATATATTTCAAAAAAAGCAGTCAGAGTGATCACTTCGTACAAAATTTCCCGAAGGGATCATGATTAAAGAATTGAGGATGTGTTAAAAAAACAAATTGGTTATTTTATGACTCATTTTTTAATTCAATTTTGCTCTCATATGTATTCAATTAACAGTTTTATATTATTTAAGAACTATATAATGTGCCATATTGGTCAATTTTTCTGATAAAGTCAGAATATATTTCAAAATATGTTGTCAAAATGAGTATTTCAGCCAAATTTTGTTTAAGATGATTCTGATAAAATCAGTTCTTACAGAAAAATAAAATTAAAAATATTTCAAATGCGGCCAAATAAAGTTGTTAAACTGGGTTTATCTCTAATCATTTTATTTTTTTGTTGTTAAAATGAGCACTCTTCGAAATCTACTTCTGCTTATAGGCCAAGCCGACATGAATTTTTTCAGTTATGTGCTTGCTATTTTAAATTCAAAAAACAAAATAAGCGTAAACTCTATTAACCTTTCTAATTCTTGTCTCTAATCTATCTGTAGGTTAAATATACCAATTCTGAAGAGAGTAGAACGTAGTAGAAGCTGCAGAGAAGAGCCGTAGTGCTGAAGAGAATAGTGTTAAAGAGAATAGAACAACAAGTTGATGCATAACTGCTGCTGAATACAGGAAAATAAACTGCAAAAAGTCTTATAGAAAGCAAGTTTTACAGAAGTATTATATAATCATTAAAATTTTAATTTCTCTAAATAGTATTTTATTGATACTTATCAACTATATATTTTTTTTTTCATGTAGTATTAATAGCATGATAGACTGCATCAAAACTATTTATTTCAGAATGATGAATCAAAGTAATAAAGCAGCTACTATTTTAGTTGTGATGAATGGTTATTTCCCTTAAGAGTATAATATAAAACTATATATGTTTTCTAAGCATGTAAAATTAATTATAGAAACTTCTAAATTAATTAAAATCACAAGAAAATTCATGAATACATTTCTCACTTATTTTTAACTTAAAAAAATACTGAGTTCTTAAAGATTTGCTTTGTTTTTAATTTATAACATGCAGTAAGCATTTAGACACTATGTAAAAAATAAAAATATACCTGGTGATCAGATCATATTTATCATGATGAAAGTACAAAAAAGAAAAAGAGACATTGAAAATACAGAAAGAAAAAGGATGCGGCAAGATAATGATGAAGCAAAAAAGAAATTCGCTAAAATTGTAGCACATCAAGATCGTCAAAGATTTGAACAGTTTCCTATATACTCCAGAAGGTGCCCGTATATTTGATATTCTATATGAAAATAAAGTGCACCTTAATATGTCTAGCATTTTAAGTAGAGCAGGTTGTAGCTCTGTACAAGCTTTTAAGGATCTCTATGAGCTTTGGTTTGATTATGAAGGAAATCCAACAAAATATTTGCTGAATCTGAAAGAAAACGGGATAAAACTTTCTAACATTTCTTGCATATTAAATAATACAGGGGCTAAAGGTAAAGAAGCGTATGAGGAGGTTTATTATCTGTTGTTTGATAAAAGTGGAAAACCAACAAAATATCTTCAAACTCTACATAAAAATAATATAAATTTTTCTAGTATTTCTGGAATTTTATATGGAACAAAGTGTAAATTTAAAGAAGCTTTTGAGCAGCTTTTCAACCTTTGGTTTGATAAAAATGGAAATCCAACAAAATACTTTTGTACCCTCAAAAAAAATTATGTAAATATGTGCAATATATGTGCTATTTTATGCACAGCTGGTATTACAATTAAGCAAGCATTTGAGGATCTTTATAATGTTTGGTTTGATGAAAAGGGAAATCCCACAAAATGTTTTCTGATTCTGAAAGAAAATGGGATAACTATATCTAACATTTCTTGTATGTTGAACCAAACAGGAGTCAATGCCAAAATTGTTTTTGATGAAATTTATGCACTCTGGTTTGATGAAAATGGAAAGCCCACAAAATATCTTCAAACTTTAGATAGAAATAAAATAAATTTATCCTCCATATCTAGTATTATACATGGATCTAAAGTAAAATTAAAACAAACTTTTTTGGAGCTGTATAATCTCTGGTTTAATAAACATGGAAAACCAAAAAAATGTTTAGAAATTTTATATAAAAATGGAGTCAATTTATGTAATTTAACAAATATTTTCCATAAAAGTGGAGCTAAATTTAAAAAAGCGTTTAAAGAGCTTTATAATGTTTGGTTTGATAAAAGTGGAAGTCTTACAATGCATTTAAAAACTTTAAAAGAAAACGGAATAACTCTAACTAACATATGTGATATTTTGCATAGAACTAAAGCTAAATCCAAAGAAGTTTTTAATGAACTTTATGCACTTTTGTTTGATGAAATTGGAAATCCTACTAAATGTTTACAAACTCTTATCAAACATGGAGTAAATTTACCTAATATATTTGGTATTTTACATAGAACAGGAATCAAAACAAAAACAACTTTTGAAGAACTGTATAATCTTTGGTTTGATAAATGTGGAAATCCTACCAAATGTTTTCAAATTTTGCTTAGAAATGAAATATCTCTAGCTAATATGTCACTGGTTTTACATGGAACTGGGGTTAAAGCTGGATCAGTTTTTGAAGATCTTTACAATCTTTGGTTTGATAATAAAGGACATCCAACAAATTATTTACAAACACTAGATAATAATCACATAAATCTATCTGATATACTTAATATTTTGCAGGGAGCAAGAGTTAAAGCTGTAGAATCTTTTAAAGAACTTTACAGTCTTTGGTTCGATAAAAATGGAAATCCAACAGAATATTTACAAATTCTCAGTGAAAATGGAATGAATCTATGCATTATGTCTGGTATATTAGCTGGTGCAGGAATTAAGGCTAAACAGTCTTTTGAAGGTCTTTTTGATCTTTGGTTTGATAAAAAAAGAAATCCAACAAAATACTTACAAATTCTAAACAAAAATGGGGCTAATATATTTCACATTTTTTGTATTTTACATAAAACAGGAGCTAAAGCTAGAAGCATTTTTCTGGAATTCTATTATCTTTTGTTTAATTGTAGAGGAAAGCCAACGAAGTATTTAATCAACTTTAGTAAAGCAGGTTTTAAATTGGGTGACTTGTGTGCTATTTTAAGTGGAGTTAGATCTAATATTTGTTCAACTTTAAACGATTTTCATAAAGTTTGCTTTGATAAGAATGGAAATTCAAATAACTATTTAAAGGATTTCATTAAGGTAGGTTTTAAAATGAATCATCTGTCAGTTGCATTATGTTTATCAGGAATTGAAGCATCAGATAATTTAAAAAATTTCATGATCTTTGTTTTGATAGTTTAGGAAATACAACAAGATATTTAAATAATTTCATTAAAATAAACTTCAAACCAAGTGATTTGTGCCGTATTATTAGTCAAGCAACCAGAAGTTTAGAAAAATTTCATAATTTTTGTTTCGATGAGGAAGGAAATCCAACAAAATATCTACAGGACTTCATTCTAATTAATTTGAAACCAAGATTTTTATCTAAAGTGTTATGTGGAGCAGGAAATAACATTTGTTCTGCTCTAGAAGATTTATATAATGTTTGCTTTAATGAAGAAGGTAACAAAACTAAATATGTAGAAGATTTTGCTAATGTGGGTTTTACAATGCATAATTTGTCTCGAATATTATATTTTTCTGGATCTTATGCTGCTTATGTTTTGCATAAATTTCATAAGCTCTGTTTCCACAAGAAAAAAAGATACTTAGATCATTTCTTAGCCAAAGGAGAACTTTTCAATCCCCAAAAGTTGTCTCAGCTGTTGTGTGAAGCAGCAGAGCAAACTTGTCTAGTGTTTAAGAAATTACACAGTATTTGTTTTGATAATGAAGGAAACCTGACAGAATACTTATGTACTCTGATTAGAGAATATGAAACGGAACAGATACTATATTTATTACATGAAGAAATTAAAAGCATTTTGCCTCTTTCAATATTTAAACAAGGAAATTTTAGAGAAGAAATATGCCAGAAGGAAATAGAGATTATTGAAGAAATAAAGACTATTGAAGGAATAGATATAATAACTATTGATTGAAAAATTAACTTCCTGGAAAAAAACCTGACAGAATACTTATGTACTCTAATCACAGAATATGTAACTGAACAGGTATTATATTTATTAAATGAAAAAATTAAAAGCATTTCTCCTTTTTTTTTTTTCAAAATTTGAACAGAAAGATTTTAGGGAAGACAGAAAAAATAGAGATTAATGAAGAAGTAAAGATTGTTGAAGAAAGAGATATAATAACTATTGACTGAAAATCTAAATTACTGAAGAAAACAAAAGCAAAATTAAGAAATGTCATAGTATGAAAAGAATATCGTCTGTTTTTGTTGTTGTTTTAAATTGAAAAGAGTAATGTGATAAATTTGTAGAACTATTTAGTATTAATATTGTGAAATCACCTGTATCCTTCAAAACTGAATACAAAATCTAACATTTATTCCATTTCTAAAACATTTTAATATGATAATAAATTGCCATTTTTCAAAATGTTATGTTAGTCTTCTGAATTAAAAATTTTAGTAATAAATGTGTTTCAATTTTGAGCAACAATGAAATAAATCGATTAATTTAGCTGTAGCTGATTGATTAGTATAACTATTGAATAGTAACTATTCTTAAAATAATTTTAATAATTGCTGAACAGGGAAAATATTTCTGACTCATTAGCATCAGCCATTTTTTATATATAAGGTATTTTGAGACATTAATTTTCAAGAGCATTGAAATTTATTTTTATATAAGTGTAGGACATCTATAAGCAATTGTTTTCAATAGTTTTGTTTATGAAATCAGCTTATTCTCCTTCTTTGACATAATTTTTTTTTGAAAGATTTTTAATCTTTAAAAGAAATAGAAAAATGCTATTTCATTTTTATAGTAGTTTATGAATAACAAAACCTGCAAATTAGTGCATTTAATGTTAGAAAATGATTGCATGAAAATGCACGAAACTAACAAGATAGTATTTGAAGAAAAGAAAGAAACAGTCTTTTTATCCTGAATTCACATTATTAGATATCCAACAGCATTCTGCTAACAGAATATTTCTCAAAAAGACTTTATAAATAACTATGCATGAAACTAACGAGATTGTATTTGAAAAAAGAAAGAAATAACCTTTTTATTCCAAATTCACATGGCTGGATATCCAACAGTATTCTACTAACAGAATATTTTTCAAAAAGACTTTACAGATAACTATACATGAAACTAACAAGATTGTATTTGGAAAAAAAAAACTAGTCGTTGGGGGCCACCGTAATACTTACCCATCATGGATATGTATATGAAAATAAAACATGTGAAACTATTTATACAATGCATTGCAATTGATAAACAAAATTTAAATATTGTTAATATACATAGTAATGCTCTATTAAAGAACTGCTGATGTACCAATTTCGACAAATTATATAAAACGCCAAACTACTCAAGTAGTACCGAACTGCGTAAAAGAAACATCCTTATAACTTCAAAAATAACAATTCTATTAACTAACAATTAACTGCGTCGGATTAAGCATCTCATTTCCAATTAAAATATACTTCTGAATTAAAATTTGAATGAAATACAGGGTCATGAAAAATCGAAGAATGTGGAAAACAAGATTACAAATATCTCGGCAACTAATAATCCGATCGACTTCGTTTTATATCCAAAATGTGTGTTATTTTATTGCCTTTTACGTCCATTCCTTAGAACAAAAAAATTCGAAAATTTTTATATACCTTTCATCAGAATGAATTTTTTGAGAGTCCGAAAAAAATAGTTCCGGATAATCGAGGTTGCTGATATTAAATAGGGTTCGTCCCATTCTTACATACTAACTACATACAAAATTTCAAGTCTCTATCTCAATTTGTTCAGGAGATAGAGCGTTTACAGACAGACAGACAGACGGACGGCAATTTTTTTTTCTAAAAATATGTTTTTCGGAATCTCTACTATCTAAAACGTGTAAATCCGTCAAAAATTTTTTTTTGATTTTCAAAACGATTGCAAGATTTACCCTATACTACGTATGATGGGTAAGTAAAAAGAAGAAACAGCCTTTTTATCCTGAATTCACATGATTAGATATCCAATAGCATTCTGCTAACAGAATATTTCTTTATAGATAACTATGCATGAAACTAACAAGATTGTATTTGAAAAAAGAAAGAAATAACCTTTTTATCCAAATTCACATGGCTAGATATCCAACAGTATTCTACTAACAGAATATTTTTCAAAAAGACTTTATAGATAACTATGCATGAAACTAATGAGAATGTATTTGAAAAAAGAAAATAACCTTTTTATCCCAAATTCACATGATTAGATGTCCAACAGCATTCTGCTAACAGAATATTTCTCAAAAAGACTTTATAGATAACTATGCATGAAACTAACGAGATTGTATTTGAAAAAAATAAAGAAATAACCCTTTTATCCCAAATTCACATGGCTAGATATCCAACAGTATTCTATTAACAGAATATTTTTAAAAGACTTTACAGATAACTATGCATGAAACTAATGAGATTATATTTGGTGGGAGAAAAAAGAAACAACCTTTTTCTCCTGAATTTTTATGACTAAATATCCAACAGCATTCTGCTAACAGAAAATTTCTCAAAAAGACTTTATAGATAAAATAGTATCAAATAGTGGCCACATCTTTATGACATCTCTACTTAAAAATGACCCAAACAGTTTCCAGTTTTATTGTTATTGTTACAGTGTGAGCATAAAGAACTGCATTAATTTGCACTGATTAGAAAGAAATTCTTCAGAATGCATTGAAAATATAAAAATTATGTGGCAAGTATGAACACTCTTAATATTTTATACAGTACACTCCCTTAAATCTGCAACATTCTAAAATCCACTCGTAGTTTACAGATGTAAACAATAAAACTTTCAGTTATGAAATAGGGCAAAATTTGGCTTTTTTTATTTTAATATCAATTCCATATATATTTTAATCTGTGATTCTTTTTAATATTACTGTATTTATGCTTTTTCATGAAGAAAAATAAATTTATTTCTGAAAAAATTCAAGATATTGCTGGTAATAAAATGTTTTTGCCAAATGTATTTATGGGTTAACCAAGCTTTTTTATTAAGTCTGGCTAAACATAAAATAAATCTTCCTTATTTTATGATTTTGATGGTAATTAGTAGTGCACCTGTATGAGGCAAATTTCATTGAATAATTTAGGAAAAATGCATCTCATCTTTATAATAAATGTATACATTATTATTTACTTCACCTTTGCTTTTAATATTTTAATCATTTAAAAAAATATCTAAATTTTATTATTTTAGTTTATTACTTTACTTAATTATTTTAATATTTTACTATATTATAAACATTCATTATAATCTCAATTGCTGTATTAATTACCTTGAACTTACTGTTTAAAGTATGTAAACAAACCAGTGAACAGAAATCCTCAAAATTAAAAAATCTGCACAACCTCTGGTCCCAAATGTGCAGATTTGAGGGAGTATACTATATTATTATTATTATTTTCTTTTGCATTATTGAAAATATTTAATTTTGAACTAAAAGACCCAATCCAAATATTGTTTCCAGGGAACAGGATTTCAATATTCTATGATGTATGACAGAAAGTTTCAAGAAAAAGCATTGAACCAAACTCATTCAATCTAATTTAAGCTTGTCTGCAACCATGACAACTGGCGCTTGTATTCTCAAAAGAATTGCCTGGAAAAGAGATGATCAAGTATGTTATCAAAGTATTATTTTTGCATGTTGTTAATTTTTGTATTTATTTCTTATTATTTTAGACATTTTAAATTGTATGAGTTATACATACTTGCCATCTTTTACATTTTAGGTTTAAAATTTACACTTTTACACTTAGGATACTTATTTTTACACTTACATGCAAAGTTTCTTTGAATTTTTATTTTTCTACCCTTAAATCATGAATTCCTTTCTATTTGCTTTTAACAACTAAGTGGTTAGTGGAATTAATATATTTAATATTGTTAAAGGATGAATGAATTGAGTTTTCATTGCTAAAATCAACCTGAGGAAAGCTTTTATTTTCATTCTATAAGTAAAAAAAAGAAATTGTATTTTGAATAATATTTTCCAGACTTTCTAAAACAATTATCAGTTAAAAAAAAAAAAAAAAAAAAAAAAAAAAACTGTTTAAAATCAGTTTCCTAATGAGGGTCTGAAATGTTTTTTATATTTTTATCACTAAATTACTTTTAACATTTATCAATGTATTATTCAATATTATTAATGTATTAACATATGGTTTTATTTTAGAACAAAGCAAAAATATCATTTATGGGCTATTAAAAAAAAAAAAAAAAAAAGTGTTACGTGGGACTTTGTTGTTAAAAGTTGCTTAAAAAAACCTTTTCATATTATTTTACACTTTGCCATTTTCAAAAGTTGGCAGGTATGGTTATATATTAATTTTTAGTGAAATTATTGAATATTTAACATGTGAATTATCACTTGCTATCTAAGAGTAGAACCAACACGGTTAACTTGCTATCTACGCTTAGACAGCGAGTTATAATTCACCTATTAAATATTCAATAATTTTGAACATAATTTCATATTTGAAAAGTTAATTAAGTTCACCGATGCTGGGTTTATTTGTGTCTCCTTTATGCTTCAAGATTGTGTGCTCATGAAGACAATTCTATCTTTTTATTAACATATGGGAGTGAGAAATGCCAAGCTGGACATCATCCTCAAAGTTTAAATGGTAATGCACTTTGAGTGCTATTCCAAGAATTCCGGGTTCAATCCCCGGCTTGGACATTTTCACCCTGTTGGTTCTATGCTTAGATAGCAAGTGATAATTCACATATAAAATATTCAATGTATTACATATTTTTTGATATGGCTGTAGTAAATTAAAGTAATGAATATAGTTTTCTAATCTAGATGGTCCTCTTTCTATTCAAAGAACAGTTAATGGGGAACATGATGGATGGATTCATGTCCAGTGGCGTCATTCTGTGGAACAAAATGGTGACCCCTGATTTTTCCATGATTCATAGTGAGTGTGTATGTATAAAGATGTGTTTGTAATATTTTATGGTTAGGAATAAGACAAATAGTGATTTGGCCGAACACCAGCATTTTTTCAGAAAAAAAAATAATAATAATAGCTTTTAATTTAAGTGTGTGTACATCTCTCTCTGTGTATATATATATACAGTAGACTCCCTCAAATCTGCAAACCAGAAATCCGCAACTCTCTAAAATCCGCACATATTTTATGGATGTAAACAATGAAACTTTCATATCAGATATTGGAACAAAATTTGATTTTTTTTAGTTTTGTATCAATTCCATATATTTTTTAATTTGTAATTTTCTTAATAATACTCTATTCATATTTTTTTCATGAAGGAAGAATAAAATTTTTTGGAAAAAATTCAAGATATTGCTGATATCACTGGTAATCAGAATCTTCTTACCAAATATATTTATGCTTTAATCAAATTTTTTAGTTATTAAGCCAGGCTAAACTTGAAAAAAAAAAATCCTTATTTTATGATTTTAATGTGAATTAATAATGCACTTTTATGAGGCAAGTTTTGTTGAATAATTTTGGAAAAATACATTTAATCTTTATAATGAACATTTAATCATACACTATTGATTATTAACTGGACTTTTGCTATTAGTACTTTAATCATCTTAAAAATTATCTAATTTTTTATTATTTTAGTTTATTACTTATTGCAATATGTTATTATATTGTAAGCATTCATTATAGTTCCGTTTGCACTATTAACTGCACTCAAATTACTGTTTAAAAAATCTAAACAAAGGAACGACCTGAAATCCACAAAATTCTAAAATCCGCACAACCTCTGGTCCCAAGCTGTGCGGATTTGAGGGAGTCTACTGTATAATGTTTACACACGCATATATTATTTAAAATGAAAAAAAAAATGTTCTATTATTATTAATATATATTTTTTAATTTTTAATAACTTAATGTATTTCTTGTTCTTATAATATTTCAAACACCTTGAATTAAGTTAAAATAGCAAATAAAGCCTTTGTGCACAAATGTTTAAAATAGCAAATAAAGCCTTTGTGCACAAATGTTTAAATATGTTGGTTTTCTATCTTTAAACCTTGAATTAAGCATCTTTTATTACATCGATATTATAATAGCCTAATTTTAATTACAGGAAAGTTATTTCTAAACATTTTACCTAAAATAGGAATTCATTTATTATTCTTAAAATGTACTACTTAAATTTATTTTGAATTTGAAAAACTTATTTTAGCACAAGAAAATTATAAAATTGGATTCTATTTTTTTGTTCTAAGATATATCAAATTGACTTTCAGTAAGTAAGGATGGTAAGTTATTTCTATTAAAATATAAAAAAGGTACTTCACTTACTGTTCAATAATATATTTATCTTTTCTTACATTCAAAATCAATATTCTTACTTTTTCTCTTTTCCATAATTCATTATGAGATATTTTCTGAAATAACCTTTAATCAAGTAAATTTTATGGTGGAAAGTTAGTATCCTTAATGATAAACAAATTTGACACAAATACCAAGGTTCATGATTTTTTAAAATAAAAATAAAAATTATCGATTTTTTTTATTTAAATTAGTTTTTTTTTATTATTTTAAAAAACTTCACACAATATTATTGTTTAACATTGCTTTTTAGCTCACAGGCTATCATAGCCTGAGAGCTTATGTGCCCATCTGTTCTGTATGTACGTTCGTATGTTCGTTCCTGCGTAACGCGATAACTCATGATAAAAATATCGGATCCACTTGAAATTTTGTATATAGGTATATCCTGATAAGGCACTTCCCTGATTAGTTTTTGGAGTTCATTCGATATGTATAAGAGGGGGAACAGGGGGCTCATGCCCCTCCCCTTAATTGATATAAACAAGATTTTCATGCTACGCTTTCATTTTGAACGAGTTTTCGTTCAAAATTTAGATATAGGATCATTCTGATGAGGCGATTCTGTGACTGTCATTAGGTGTTCATTGAATAAGTATAAACAGGGGGAACGGGGGGCTCATGCCCCCCCCCCTTAATTGATATAAACGGGATTTTCATGCAGAATTAACAGTTTTCGTTCAAAATTTAGATATAGGATTATTCTGATGAGGCGATTCAGTGACTGTTATTAGGTGTTCATTGAATAAGTATAAACAGGGGGAACGGGGGGCTCATGCCCCTCCCCTTAATTGATATAAACGGGATTTTCATCCAGAATTAACAGTTTTTGTTCAAAACTTAGATATAGGATCATTCTGATGAGGTGATACCATGGCTGTTATTAGGTGTTCATAGAATAAGCATAAACAGGGGGAACGGGGGGCTCATGCCTTTCCCCTTAATTGATATAAACGGGATTTTCATGCAGAATTAACAGTTTTCGTTCAAAATTTAGATATAGGATCATTCTAATGAGGCGAGTCCGTGGCTGTTATTAGGTGTTCATTGAATAAGTATAAACAGGGGGAACGGGGTTTCTAATGCCCCTCCCCTTAACTTGTATAAATGGATTTTTCAATCAGAATTGTCAGATTTCGTTCAAATCTCTGAATAGTTTTGGAAGTTTAATGGTTAAGTATAAAAGAGGATAATAACTCCTCTTAAATTATATAAATGCTAAATGGGTTTTTATTAAGAATTATCCGATTTGCTCTGAATTTTGGATATAGATTTTTTATATGATAAAGCATGTACTTGATAGTTTAGGAGGTTCAATAATTAAGTATAAAAAAGGAGAAAGGGGAGAGCTGTTTCCCCTTCTTAATTTTTTTTTTCGAACGGAATTAACGAAAATACAAGGCTGTAATGTACAATTAGTATGCGTAGCCTGTGAGCTCAATGCCATCAGTTTAACTGGGCAATATTCTTTTTATTTGTTTAATTTATAAAATATCTAATTACTCACACATGCATATTTAAATATTACCAATATATATTAATCATGTTACACAATTTACTTAAATGATTCAAAAATAAAATTTTAAGTTATGAAAAAATGTTTATTACACAAAATTGCATGGAAAACTGCAAATCAGATGTCAAAAATTAATTCAGCCTTCAGTATCTTAATTAAAATAAAAACATCTGCTGCACATACAAATTTTAAACAAATTTGAAAACAAACTCAGTTGAGAATTAACTTTAGTTTTATTTAAATGCATGTTTAGAAAAATGAGTTTAGCAGCTTAATCAGCTGATTTTTAATTTCCAAATGTATCCAACTGAAAGCAGAAAACATTTTTTATTTCCGCTGAAACAGATGAAACTATTGCAAAAAAGAAGTTGATAAACTCTAAATTAGATAACTCCAGGGTGGCTACAGATTCTGGAAATCATGGAATCAGGGAAAAATCAGAGAAGTTTATCAGTCTGGAAAAATCAGAGAAATATCACGGAACTTCATAAAAAATTCTTAAAAATCAGGGAAATTTTTCTCTGGAAAATATTTCTGTTTTCACCTTACCAACAACATTGATTCGCTGCCGAACAAGCTACATTTTAACCAATGAGAAGATGTGATAAAGAGACATAAAGTAGTACTGCAGCCAAGCGATATTTGTTTGCATGAAAGCTAAATTGTCTCACAAACCCAAATTTTCAAAAGTTAGTTCATTTGCGATCTTGTGACGAAATTCGTCAATTTTAGCAATCTTTTGATGAAATTTTTTCGTGATTTCTTGATAAAATGTGCAGTTCTTCGCAAGTTCTTAACAAAATTTGCAAGTTTTCTGCAATATTTTGACAAAATCAGCATGTTTTTTTTTTTTCTTTCTTTCTTTTTTTTTTTTTTTTTTTCATGAAATTAGTGCATTTTTTGCAATTTCTTGACAAAAATCAAACATTTTTCGTGATTTTTAGACAAAATTTGCACATTTTTTGCAGGTTATTTTTTTATGCATTTTGTGCATTCTTTAGACGAGATTTGCACATTTTTCATAATATTAAGGTGAAATTTGCATGTTTTTTGTAATCTTTTGACTAAATTCTTTCACGAAATATGCATTTTTTATGCAATCTTTGAGATTAATTTCATGCTTTCCTATGATCTTTTGACTAAATTTGTTGACTTTTTTGTGATCCTAAGTTGAAATTTGCATTACTTCAAGCGATTCTTTGACAAAATTAGCAATTTTTTTATCCGATACCCGTAACATCGTAACTTCTGTTTGTATCCATAATAATTATGGATAACTCATTATACTTTGCACCTCTGTTTTTAAATACTGTGCAATTTTTGTTTTTTCTCCCAAAAGAGATATTTGGTAGCTGGATAAGTGTGTTATGCAAAAAGCAGCATACGTTAAAAAAATACCATACATATTGCTTAATAATAAAAATCAGGGAAATCTGATACAGATAATCAGGGAAAAATCAGGAAACTTTTTTTGATCATTTCTGTAGCCACCCTGAACTCCTTTACATTTCAATAAGATACTAATACATCAAAAACAGATGTTTGTGGATGGTAGGTAAATAAATATTTGCTAATTAGAATAATATAAAAGGCCTTTTCCAAACTATTGTTCATCCTTAAAAATCTTAGTATAAAATAAAATCTAATATGAATTCTAATCATTTGCACAATCAAAAGAAAATTATGTATGTAAATTTAATGAGACCAGGGAGGGGGGGGGGGGTTCAAAGAGGCTCTGCCTCCCTGAAGAAATGTATTTTTCTATCTAAAAATTTATCATAGTATGCAGTTCATCAGAATTTTAGAATATTGTTGCATAAGATTTTAATTAATTTAATGCATCTTAATTTCTGAAACTTTCTATGTATTTTTTATTCTTATAAATATTTATGTTATTCAAAAATCTTAAATTGCTGTTTGTATGAAAATAAATATTATGCAAAATATTACAGTAAAAAACAGTTATTTGAAGAGCTAACGGTGAGGATCCGTTCATTGAGGAGATGACATTGAGCTTCTGATCTGCAGATTTACTAGTTATATATTTATTTTTTGTCACTGTCGTCATTATTAAAATTAATTTGTTTATGTCTGTTAATTTGGAATGATCCATTAAGTAGCAGCAATAAACTGCTGGACACACGGAGACCCACATATGTATACATAATTATGCATGGACAACAACGCTTATATGCAGTATAATATAACTGATACGTTCTACATCAAAAATGACCAGCACGCACATAATACTTGAAATGCTATTTAGAATGCTTTATTGCTTACTTTATTAATAAGCTTAAGGCTTTTAGTCTGTCAACTTTAAAAATCTCCTAGCTAATGTCAAATCTATGGATGTAGAATGCATTAATATACTTAAAATGTATCTCTCTTGGAAATTAATATTTTTAACTTCTTTTTTGTGTGTACTCTTCTTAAAGAAGCCCCCCCCCCCTTTTCTCTCTCTTTTTTTTTCTTCTCACTTTGTATAATATTTCTAAAATCTAGTCATAATTTAGTTTTTTATATGTTTAAAGCTGATGAATTGTGAGTAAGATTTTAACACTTCATATAAGAGTAAGGATATATATATTTTTTAAAAAAAATTAGAAAACTGAGAGGAAAAAAAGAGATATCCTTTAAGAAGAGTAGTATTCAGAAAAAAAAATTAAAAAAATTTTTTTTGGAGACATTTAAAATATATGAAGTTATTCTGTGCTCACAGGTTTAACATTAGCAAGAGGAATTTAGAAATTGACTGAATAACAGCTTAAAAAAATTTTAGTCTCTTTTATTGATTTTGTAGGCAAAATATGTTCACAAGCATCGCAAATTATGTTGATCTTAGATTTTAATACTTTTTTACATCATTTTAAATATTAAAAGAATTAATAATTTTGATATCTGATAATAATATTAATAAAAACATATTTAATTATCTGAGTAAAATCATTGATAACCAAATATGCCAACAATTTATAACACCTTATAATAATGTACTTCTTTAAACTGCTAAAAGGTTTAAGGTAAAAAGATTTAAAAAAAAAAAAAACTGTTTACCTATTTACACAGAAAAAAAAAAAGTAAAGTGTAATAGAAAAGCTGCAGGCCTGGTTAGATTATAAATAAAAATTATGTTTTGTGTTCTACTTATTTATTTGCTGATTATGTTTTTTCCTCTAATCTATACAATCCGTCTATTGTAGGATATAGGAGAAACTATAGAAATTTTAGCACATAACATCCCATATGTAACGATGCAGCATCAGGTGAACTTACCAAAATTGTGGTTTGAGAACTACTCCATGTCTATGAATATGGAAATAAATGTCCAGGTGAAAATATTAAATAGTAGACTGTGAGGCAGCAATACAGACAATCTCTTCATCAAGTTGAAACTGAAATTTCAGAATTAATTAACACTCGATTTGCACATTAAAATGCAACTGGTCTGCTAAATCCTACCTCAGTGAAAAACACCTGAAAACCTGATTTTAGGAGTTGACTCATAGATTTACCAATATGTTTTCTTGCTTCCAGTCCTGCATGTTTTTATATTTTTGAATGCAAGAAACCACAATTTTAAATCTATAAGTCAACCACTAAAATCAGGTTTTCAGCTGTTTTCCACCAAGATATGACTGGGTTGATCAATTGCATCTTAATATGCGAATCAAACTTGAACTTATTCTGGAATTTTAGCTTCCAACTTGATGAGGCAATTCTCTGTGAAGCTGCCTCTTGATCTATAACATACATAATCTGATATTGCATTAGAAAAATTGAATAAAGGCTCTTAAGATCATTACATCCGAGATTGTGCAATTTTAGACTATTCTTATTTGTTTTGATAGTGGCTTCAAGAGAGACAAAACATAAAAAAAGTTTAATAAAACTTTTTGTACTGTTATTCTTTTTTTTTTTTTTTTTTTTTTTTTACTTTTCATATTTTAGCTACTGATGCATTGATACCATAGTGTTTACTCTAGGACATTTTTGAAGGGTGCAGCACCCTGCCCTTTTTCAAATTTAAAAATAGTTGGATGTGTCAATCCCAAAACTTTCTTCTATCTCATAAGTACATTTTAATATTAAAAAACGTGGTGACCCCAAAGTTACCCACCATCGAATTTCCTCGAACATTTGATCTAGCCTAATGAGATTCTGGTATCCGAAAAGCCTAAAACGCAAAATTTAATTAATATTCTGAGAAAATGATCTTAGTAGTGTGTCATGTTGGGTAATTTATACTAAAACCTAATAAGCATCTATTTATGTCAAGATCTAACAGAATCTGAAATTTGATGGAATTTCGTCCATTAGTTCTTGAGCTATAGTTATAACAAAAAAATTGCAAAACGTAGCACAGCAACACCATATCTTGGACAATTTATGCCAAAACGTAAAAAAGCGTCTAATTATGTTATGGTGTAAAAGAATCTGAAGTTTGATGAAATTCTGTGCATTAGTTCTTGAGATATAGCTAGTTAAAAAAAAGTGTAAAATATAGCACAACAGCACCATCAGTAGAAGGATTTATACCAAAACGTAATCATCGTGTAATTATGTTGTATGTCATTTTGTAACAAAATCTGAAGTTTGATGAAATTCTGTGCTTTGGTTGTTGAGGTATAGCTATCGGAAAAATCATGCAAAATGCAGCATAGCTGCACCACCTGTTGCAAGGTTAATACCAAAATGTAATCAACGTCTAATTATGTTATATATTCTAGTGTAACAGAATCTAAAATATCATGAAGTTCTCTGCATTAGTTCTTGCGATATAGCTATCGCAAAAATCGTGCAAAATGTAGCATAGCAGCGCCACCTATAGGGTAGTTCGCACCAAAACCTTATCAGCGGCTATGTATCTCAAGGTATCGCGGAATCTGAAGTTTGGTGAAATTCTGTGCATTAGTTCTTGAGATATAGCTCTCATGAAAATCATGAAAAACGTGGCATAGTAGCGCCACCTGCTGGCCAATTTACACCAAAACTTAATCATCGTCTATGTATATCAAGGGGTCACAGAATCTGAAGTTTGGTGAAATTCTGTGTATTAGTTCTTGAGATATAACTATCATGAAAATCATGAAAAACGTGGCATAGCAGCGCCACCTGCTGGCCAATTTACACCAAAATTTAATCAGCGTCTATGTATATCAAGGGGTCACAGAATCTGAAGTTTGGTGAAATTCTGTGCATTAGTTCTTGAGATATAGCAATCTTGAAAATCATGAAAAACGTAGTATAGCAGCGCCACCTGCAGGCCAATTTTCACCAAAAACCAATAGGCACTAATTCATATCAAGGTCTAACTGAATATAAAATTTTATTAAATTTCGAGCATTAGTTCTTGAGATAGAGCGCCCACAAATTTTTTGTCACATACAGACAGACAGACAGACAGACAGACGGACAGACTCACAGACAGACATTTTCTAAAAATAGTCAAAACGTGTTCAGGACCTTCTAAAACGTATAAATCCGTCGAAAACCGGAAGTCGAAAATTTTCATGAATCCAATACTTTCTTCTTGTAAAGATAGAAGAAAGTAAAAAGTGCACCCTGCCCTTTTTCAAATTAGTGAAATGCCTCACTAGTTGTACAAGATTGCTAGTAAAAATTTTCTTTATTCCATAGTATTTCTAAATCTGTGCGACCAAGAACTTGCAAAAATGATAGAATTTTCTTACCACTTTACGAAAAAATTAAAAGTTGTTCAATAATGTTTCAATTTAATTGTATTTTTTATTTTTATATCATAAAATAATTCAAAATTGATGTTACTTTATTTAACATATTAAAGAAAAAAGTTTTTCACATTCCCCCCCCCCCCCCCTTAGTTGAAGGGGATAGCATATTTTCTCTTACAAGTGTGCTCTTTTCCGCTTCAATAGTGCCTTTTTTTAGTGAATAGCACCCTGCCCTTTTTGCTTCTAGAATGAACACTAGATACCATATTCATTATGATAGTGATTTAACATTATCTTATGACAGATTAACTCATAGAAAATTCAGCTAAAATAAGCTTTGACAAAAAGTGATGCTAATGTAAATATCTTTCACTAAGCTCATTCATTATGATATAAATGTTGTCTACTGATATATATAGATTTAAGTCAATTAATAATATTCTTAATTAAAGCTGAAATTTCACTTTTAAGAACACTTTCAATTACATTATCTTATTCTAATTTTTTATAGGTAGTCATGGAAAAAAAAATTCACAGAAATATCCATCATGCTTGTTTTAGATAACACAGTGACAGTCAAATGTTCTCAATGTTATAAATACAGCTTTCATATAAAAATGACTTTCATCCAATCAGATGTACTTGAATAAACCTACCTGATGTCTGATGTTGCATGAAAAGACTGGTTTGAATGAGAATGTCAGATTTCATAAATAACAGGTATTGTATTCATTTTTATTTATGGAAATAATATGTTCATATTTTGCATACATTTATATTAGTGAAATTTTTGATTACTTGATGTTAATGGTTATAATTCATGCAAATTCCATTAAAGCAATTTCATTCTCACCAAACATAATATTTGGCACAAAATTAATGGCAAAAATGTAGTAAAAAAAATTTTAAATAATAATAATGGTAATTATTATTACAGAAATGAACATTTAAAAAATGTAACATTTGCAAAATTCCATACTTTTATTAAGTATATAATTAAAAGAAAAGAAATTTTAAATATTAGACAATTATGTAATAAAATAAAATTCATAATAACTGTAGACATAAAATTATATATATTGCATTGCAGTAAACTTTTCTTTTTTGAATAAAGACATTGCTTCATGAACTTTGAGACATGATTCCTAATTAGGATGTCCCTGACATGGATGCAAGTTTTCCGTCCACAGATGGAATTCCGTCTTTAAAAAATTCTCGAGGATGGAAGCGGGACGGAAAAATCTCCTACGACGAAAAATGACGCGTATATCGCCAAAAGATCGCGGGAAAATACACAATTTTTCGTCAAAAGATTATGAATAAAACGTGATTTTTGTCAAATGATCATGGAAAAAAAGTGTTATTTGTGTCAAAAAATGCACTATTACATTTAAAAAATCGCAAAAGGATGCATTTTTCATCAAAAAATAGTGGAAGAATCACGAAAATGACGCAGTCTCTGTCAAGAAATCGCAGAAAAGACGCAATTTCCCTCAAATGATCGTGGGAAAAACGCTATTTCTGTCAGAATTGTGGAGAAAATGCGATTTTTGTCAAAAGATTGAGGAAAAGGCGTTTTTCGTCAAGAATCGTGAAAAAATACATGATTTTTTTCAAAAGATTGCTGATAATACGAGATTTTTCTCAAAAGATCGCAGAAAAAAGTGCTATTTCTGTCAAAAGATCAGGAAAAAACGCGTTTTTCGTCAAAGAATAGCAAAATAAACGCGATTCCTGTCAAAGGATCGCGATAATGACGCAATCACTTTCAGAGAATCGCGAGAAAGACGCGATTTTCATCAAATGATAGCAGAAAAAAGTTATTCTTGTCAGAATTGCTAAGAAAACGTGATTTTTTGTCAAAGGAGCAAGTTTTGTCAAAAGATCGTTGAAAAGATGCGAATTTTTGTCAAAGGATCGCTAAAAGTGCGATTTTTGGTCTAAGGATCACGATAGATACGCGATTTTTGTCAAAGAATCGCTAAACAGACGCGATGTCTGTCAAAAGATCGTGGGAAAAAGAGAATTTCGTCAAACGGTCATGGAAAAAAACCTGAATCAAGCACGTGCGTATGTGCTCGCTTGGGGGGGGGGGAGTGATTCAAAATATTTTCAGTCCTGGCAAAATTTCAAACTTGCACCCATGGTCCCTGACCTGATGTCTTTTATGATGCTGTTCTGCAGTGTCCTGTAATCTTTTGACAGACTGGATGTGACATCAAGTATTAGGATCAATAAAATTATATTTGTGATTTATTGTAAAATGTTCATAGCTGGCATCTTGCAATTCATTAGTTTTATATCGTGTCCAGTGTCCAGCAATCTGTGAAGATAATTTTCACATCCACTACATTTTTCTCAATTGCCACTTTTAAAGTTTTAGTGCTGTACGGTCAGAAATAGCAGTAAAGACGCATTTGTAGGTTTCACAAAATAAGCCACCTAATATTTATAGACGAAGGTTAACACATCTTTTTCAATAATTATGAATTTGGGCAGTTGCACCATAAATTATACTAAAAATATGTACTAAAATAAATGCAGATTGCTAAATGGTACTCTTTAAAAACAATGTATTTAAAATACACTTAAAAATTATCAATGTTTCATTCACTTCTGTGAAAGTTGTTGGGATAAAATAGAAAGATGTTAAATGCATTAAAATGCATGTTAAACATTTAACGTCTTTCTATTTTATCCTGACGACATTTACAGAAGCAAATGAAACATAGATAATTTTTAAGTGGTTTTAAATACATTGTTTTTAAATACAGTGTACCATTTAGCAATCTGTATTTAATTTAATATAGATTTTTAGTACATCTTTGTCTTCTTATGAATAGACTTTTATCTACTTCTACAATTTTATTAAGTCCTGTTTTTTTTTTGGTTTTTTTTTTTGGGGGGGGGGTTGGGGGGAGATGGGTATAAGCACAAAGCATTGACAAATAGCTATTCCAGTCCACTGTATTGTTGAAGCTTGAAAATTTCAAACAGTGTCAGCTGTTGGCACCAGAAATATATAAATCTCAAAGCATTAAAAAATATCAACCGAAATGCTTCAAAGCATATTTTTTTTCATGGCTTTCATTTTTAAATCCATTTCTGAGTCGGTAATAAATATAAATTATAACTTAATAATAAATATTTTTGATGTGAAAAATAGCAAATTATGTTACTTTGCAAAGCTATGATTAAGTAATATTAATTAAAAAAATGATTCTCATTCAATAAATAGCAAATCACAATGTTTGGCAAAAAAATTGCTCAGTCAAAGATAAAATTAATGGTGCATTAACATGCATTTTGGGGTGTTGCTATAATAGATAAATACCTGATTTTTTTCTTAATTTTCATTTTCAAACTGTTGTATGTAATGTCATTCTTTTTAAACAAGAAAACTACAATTCTTAGTTTCCTATAGGGTCCAATCTGGGACCCCTTTAACATTTTGTGCAACATGCATTTTTCACCTGATGCTATTCTTGCAGTTTCAAATCATTAATTTTAAAATTGCTTTCTAGTCTACTCTCCCTAGACCAACACCCTCATATTTTTATTGCAATCCTAAAACCCTTTTTTAGGCATTCCAACCCACTTATTTTTTGCACATTTCTTTAAAATTTTATTCTAATGATTAATTTATACCCTATGTTTAATTTTGATTTCCATCTACAACATAAACAACAACAAAATTTCTCAGACTTCCAACTACCACCAATTTTAAATATTAATATTCTACTTGGAGCTTCATTGTATCTTCTTTAAAAGTGATCTGATTCTATTACAATTTTCTTTAACACAGTTCTAGTACCCTTTAATTACTTTAAAACTATTCAAAAAAGTTTCTTATAATCTACTACATTCCATCTAACACCCTGTCTTCTAGGCCTGGTCCTTCATTATACTTTAGTTATCATCTTTATCGAATATTACTCTTCTTTTTTGACAACAAGTTAATTTTACTCACTGCAGTTGTAAATGAAAAATTGTGTTATTTTATAGGTAATTTTCCATCCACCTGAATAATATTTTAGTGGGGTTTTATATTTAATTGTTTTTAATTTATTATCATATTTCTTATATTTTAAATATCAAATGATGTATATTTTTAGTTTCAAATGTATGTTATTTTTATTTTCAGAGGTAAATTTACATTTTATTGTTATTAATCTATCAATGTATTATCTCTTGCTGTATAAGTTCAATCATTGAGATATAGAATTTGAATTTCTAAAAATGTCATGAATTGTTGGTCAGGGAATTGTAGGAAATATGGCCTGGAAAGACTGGAAAAGTCAGGGAATTTTGTTATTCAAATAGAGTATAAACCCTGATTTATTTTCTGTGAAAATGTCAAATATTTGATCGTGACTGAATCTATACCAAAATTCCTAAAATCTTGTTACTTCCTTCGGCAATTGTCAGCATTAGTTATCAATTTGAGCGCTATTGATTCAAATCAAACCTTGTTTATTTATTGCTATGAACTTCACTGTTTATTTACTTCAGATGCAAGAACACATTATAAGTGGTGTATATATAACTAAACTTTGAAAATGCTTTCTATATACACATTAAAATATACAGACTAAATAGCGATCGATTTTTTTTTATTTTGAATACCACATAAGTGTTTTGTCATTATAAAAATTAATTGAATATATGTATACGTAAAACATCTTTTAATTAAGAGTGTTCTCAAATGCTCTGCTCAACAAGCGCAAAACGTTTTGACGCATTTACAAATTTATTTTTTAATGGAAAGATATAAAATTGAAACGCCTGACTAGGGAAGCATTTTCAAATTGAACTGAATTTCCCATTTTAGGATAAATTACCTACTGAGTTATGAGCTATTTTGATAACATGAACAAGCAATTTTCTCCCTTTCGTTGATTGCTTTTCTACTTTCATAGGAAAATGCATAAAAAATTTCAACTTTGACAGCTTGTTCTGAAATATCTATTGCATTTACAAAAAAAAACTGAATAATGAGTGCAATTTGATAGTTTCTGAACAACACCACCTGCTACTTTCATGCATTTCCGAACAAAAATAAATGAAAACTTATATCACAAAGTTGCCCTTTTTAATTTAAGAATACCCTTAAATGAAAATCACTTAACTAAGAAATCATCCTGTGTTACTGATGGATTACTTGCATTTTATTTTGTATGAAAATTAGAAAGATTTGATCAGGGGCACAGTGAGAGCCAACTTGGATAAAATTTCCTAACAAAGGCTCCATTTTAAAATTTTCTTAGAGAAGGGGGAGGGGGTATGAAGTGAACAAACATCCGTTTTAATGTTAATGAGCTCATGTGGTGAGGTGGGGGGAGGGGGGGAATCGATATACTTTTATTCTCACCTATAGTTTTAAAATTAGTTAAAGTTCTTAATAATGTTAAATATGTCTTATGCTGAGAAATCTGAAAAGGCAAACAAAATTGATAATAGTTACTTGTTTCTGGGTTTAAAGTATTGTCTTAAGGCCCCACACTAGGCACTGAAAAGATTCCGATGATAATGTATAGTCTATGGGAGTGTTTGTTTCAAATATCTTGCTCAAATTTTAATATTTTTACATGATTTTTTTTGCACAAGATAGCTGAGGACGATCCACAACTGGCCTAGTTTTTAATTTTTTGACTTTGCTTATATATTTTTTATATTTCAATAGTTTCAATTTTAGAACCGGTTTCAAAACTTAAAGTAATTTTTAAAAAAGTACGTGTGGCACTCGGGGACTGCCGCGGTAAAGCTATTGCATAGCATTTTTTATCAACTTATGCAATTATAATTATTTATTTATTTTTTATTTATGCAGTTTTTTTTTTTTTTTTTTGTCTTTGATATTAATTCAAGTTTTTTCTTTTTCTTTGATATTAATTAAAGTTACATTTTTTGAGCGTGATGACCAATAAGAAAACAATTTTTTTTTCTTTTACTGAATAAATGAGAAGTCTGCTGAACTGAAACGATGTTAGCTGGAGTGTTAGGTTTTTTTTCTCGCTATGGAATTTCTAGATTCGGTCGTCGTGGTCAAAGCCAACGATAAAAGCTATGCAATAGCTTAAAAAACCTGATGTAAAAATATTAAAATTTGGGCGAAATATTTGAAAAGAATGTCCCCATAGACTTTACATTATCATCTCTGGGTCTTTTTCTGTTCCAAGTGTTGCGCCTTAGTGCTAATGGTCTCATTTTAATCAAATTTGTCATAATTTTTCATTTGTACAGTTTAACCTATTATGATAACTGATGCATTCTTAAATATTGAAAAATTCCCCTTGAGGGGAAAAATAACCCTCCTAGCCTGTCCCAAATGGCCCTTCTGTTTCCAGAATAGCCACACATATATATTAACATAATTGGAAAATAAATCTTGGAGATATTAATAACAGGGCCCAACTTCTGTAGCAGCATGTTGGGCAGTTGGCCTGGGTCCCCCATGAGAGTAATTAATATTCGCTAAAAAGTATCAAATGATTAAAATTAGCCAAAAGGGATCAAAATTGACATATTTTCAAACATTAAGGAATGTAAGAGTGATCCTTTTACCTATCATTGTTTCTAGTACCCCATTCATCTATGTGGAAAACAAATTACATTAGAAAATTAATATTTAAAGTTTTATTATAACAGCTTAGTATTCTATCGTTTAAAAAAAAAAAAAAAAAAAAAAAATCTTTATTAATATTTTTTTTGTAGCGTGGTAGGTTAAAACCTTTAATTAAGACCAATATGCGACATTTTCTTAAAGCCATTTTATAACATAATTAGATAAGCAAAGAAAAAGTTTGCAAAGAGATACTTCTGTCAACCAACTTATCATTTTTTTTTCTATAATTATCCTGTTAGTGCTTTTTTTTTTTTAAGTTGTGACCAACTTTTTGTGATACTCTGTATACAGATGTGAGATGTACACTGAGTACAAAATTTATACATACATACAATACATATGAAGTTTAGTACGAGAGATTCTACATAGTCAGGCCTTGATTAATAATATTAATTAAATTAATTAGTTTAAAACTAATTTGTATTGAATCATTTTGAATTTGTACAGCAACTTTTATAATTATGTAATTTCAATTAATAATTCTTATTAATTTTGTTTTAAATGAAAGCAACATTTAATTAATTATTATGTACTGTTGTTTCTATGTAAAATATTATTCAAATAACATGAGTATATAAATATGTGTCTGCCTTTTGAGATGTAGAAACAATTTCCCACAGCAATTTAGACTAAGATCTTGCATCTAGCAGGTTACATTATTTTTACATGGGATGTTTTCTTGAAATGCTAGAGAGAGAAAAAAGCTGTTAATTAATTTATTTTCCAAGTAGAAATTTAAATGCAAAATATTAAAATTTTAAAATCTCTGTATAGTTAATCTTTTATAATTAAATATTCATTATTCAAATTGTTCTCCATTTTAACCACATTGTTAATTAATTATTGATAAATACCTATTATTTCTGTAGTAATACAATATAAAAGCTATATATATATACGGAATGCTGGATTTTAGTTGTTTTGTGTGGCTGTGTCTCTGAAGCTTGGGTAATACAACTTTATTGCTGTTTTAATATATATTACACACTTGTTTATTTCAGCTGTATAATTTTTGACTATGTTATATGCTGTTTTCAGATATGCTCACCGGTCCGGTGGGGGATTGTTATGATATCAAATGTTTCTGCACATATGATTTTTTACATTGTGACACTCTAATCGAAACCCACTGCCACTACATTATAATAATCTTTTTGTATATCCATTCATATGTATTGCTGTGTTTTTAAAACTGCCCACCGCTGATGAGATCCACAGCCTCTTTATTTTGTCTTTATATTGTTTTTCTTGCTCGAATTTTATTTCCTTTAAAGTTTAATAGTTTGTTTTCATTTTCATTATGGCACGGGACTCTGGATTTGCCGATACACTTTATTCAATAAGTGCTATATACATAATTTGCATGATTATTGCAGCTATAGCTCTGGTCATGTAATTTTTTTTGTGAACTGTAAGTTCACTTAAAACTTTAAAAACTTTTTAGACTAATATATATATATGTATATCTTTTTTTTTTTACTAATATATGCACACATACATAATATACATACAGTGGACTCTCTCTATTTTGAACACTCATGGGACTGTCCAAAAATGTTCAGATTATGGGGGTGTTCAATATAGAGGTAGATTGGAAGTGCATTACTATTACTACTACTACTATGTACAGTGACCGAGCTGGTAGTTGATCAAATAAGATCGGTTCTAACAGGTTTTTAATTATATTCCCTTTCTTTTAAGTTTTAAAAGTAAACCAACATGATTTCTAAATTCCTTAACCCTTTAAGCATCCTGCAGAATTTTATATTCAAGTTTAACAATTCATAAAATAAAAACTAAGGAAAGTATTGATATGAAGATTTATATTTTATAATCTTAGGTATTTATTTATCATATGCAATTCAAAAAATTAACATTAATATAGACTTTGTTTAAATAAACCTTTGAATAAAAAAAAAAAAAAAAACTATGTGACGGGAAAACCCAGTTAGGCCGCTTAATTGGTTAATGAATGTCCTATCATAGGCAAAAATAAAATAAGCTGAAATTAAATAGCAACAAAATTATAAGCAAATAGTTTCTTTATTTGCCATTTTCTCAGTAGTTGATCAGTCGAAGAAATCGGTTCAAAACTCCAAATTCAGACCAAAATTTAAAAATTAACCTTTGAAATATCATGCTTAAACTGTTATTAAAAATATTTCATATAGAACTATTATTTGAAATAAGAATGATGGAAGTGGATTATTTTAATTTGCCGCAATCGTCTCCAACAAATCAAAAACTAAATTTTTAGTACATTTTCTAATACAAAAAGTCATAAAATGGCTTCTGTTACAGCAGGCGACTGACAAGAATGTGACAACAGGTGCTCTAACATTTAACTGAAGTTTCTATCAAACAAATTAAAGTATTCAAACAAATTGCAATTTCAAGTAATACTTATAATCTAGCCACGATTTTGTCTGTTTATTTTTTAATGAAGTTTGTTAAACCTTTTTATTCATCCTGTAACAGTTTCTCCGAATTTCCATGATCAGAATTCGAATTCAGATTGCAAACATGTGTTCAGTTTTCAGAGAGATGGAGTAGAAATGGGGACCTAAAGTAGCGTTCATAATAGTTGGGTGTTCAGAATACAGAGAGTTCACCTTTTGATAAGTCTATGACATTTCGCTGGGACCGTCAGAATGTGTTCATAATATCGAGGTGTTCACATTAGAGAGTGTTCAGATAGAGAAAGTACACTGTACTTGTATGTACATATATATGTATAATAATGCACTCTTTATCAAGATAAAAGTCATCATAAAATGCAGGATTTTACTTCAGTGTAAAACATGGGGTTTTAATCTGCACAAGTGCACCTTTTATCTTGATGTGGGAAGAATTTTAATTAACTTGGCTTGATATTTAATAGTTAAAATGGATTGAAAGTAAATTCCACAATGCTCATTGGTTTAAAGGCATTGTTGTACATATATAATATTAACTTTTAGACCTTCCCCCTCTCTTATTATATCATATGTTAAAATTCCTCAGCCTCTGTCCTCTCCCTAATGATACTATTATTAGTATCTAAAGAAAATCTTTTCATTTTCACAATATTTTCTTTCTTCTTCCTTCATACATTTTGCAATGCTATGCATTTATTATTTGCATATTTTACTGATTTAAATAAAGAAAAGTCAATAAAATATTGCTATTATACAGAAAATAATTTTGCACCAAATAATTCTTTAAGTAAATACTTACTATTTAAAAGTATTTAATAATAGCTTTTTGTTACTTAATGCATTCAACTGTAATGTTGTTTTCTTGCACCTGCTCCCTCTACAGGGAGAGAGTAAGCAGAATTCCTTATCAACAAAATAGATGTCTAACATTCTTCCATATTTTTTTGCTAGTAAAAATCACAAATATCATTTTGAACCTGGTTTCTCTTACAATGCATTATATGCTCATATGGCAGAATAGAATATTATGAGTGCCGAACATTAGGATATTCTATGTTTTAGAATAAAATTAATTCATATCATTTAATGTTTTTAGTAATAATTTTGTATTTTCATAAAAATAGATGACAAAGAAAAATGTTAAGACTATTTTATTGCAAAAACAAAATTAACCCCCCCCCCCTCCTCCTTCAAAAAATGGTTGATCAAAAGACAACCCTTTCCCCCTAAAGATTATTTTACAATATCAAGAACCACCCCCCCCCCCCTTCCTAAGTGATATTCAGACATTATTTTCAAACTAATAAAGATGTCTGAATGAGATATGTAAAGCATCTATGGCTAATTGCATTTTAACACAAAAAATAAAAAATTTCTAAGATCCTTAATTAACATACAAAATATGTGCATATTTTATATGAAAATAAGTTAAATTTTTGTAATCTCCTGACAAAAAGCAATTTGTAAATATTTTTATATGTATATATAATTTTTAAAAATGTTAATAAATCTTTAAATTAATATTCATTATATTGTGTTTTTCTAATTAAAATTATTAATCTTGCTGAAGAGATTTCATTACATTATGCTATCTTACACTATCTAGTCTTCAGATTAGTTTTTAAAGAAAATAACAGTATACATCTTTGTTTTTAATGATTTTGTTTGTGGAAACACTTCTTCCAGACATTTTGTAATTTTCAGTAAACATCACTGAAAATAGGTATCAAAATTTATTCTTCAGAACATTCCAGTATGTTCTAAAGAAAATCTATTATAAATTTGCCCTTAAAAGTGTAGTTACAGAATACTTCTACTTTCCCTTAACCCTCAGTTACTTTTTTTGCATGTAATTAAGGGAACTTGTTTGTTTTCCAAAAAATGTAGAAATTAATTAGTCTCTCATGTACTTATTTATTTTTAGCAACTGAAAAACTGGTGGATGACTGGGGCGCAGGCATACTTCAGAAAAAAAAAGAGTACAGGGACATAATCACCACAGTAAAGAATAAAGAATTTTACCTGTCCAGAAATATCTAAGCTGTCCGTAAATCTTACTTCAATTTGATCTTTAAGACTCCAATGAAGGAAAAAAAAAACTACAAACATTGTATTCAACAATGATTGTGAGCCATTCCTTTATGTGCTTTCTGTAAACATGAAAAACAAAACGTCTGCCTGACAATAATGTGTGTGCCTTATATGAAATAGCAGACTAGCATCCCGAAAATTCATTGAAAGCAAAATGCTTTTGCTGTATGAGGAATAAGATATCTGCAGAGAATTCCTGTGATTTCATTGTCTTGACTTTAGGAGGCATGATTAGAAGGAGCTGTTTAAAAATGCCACATAGTTTTCTATCTGAAAACTATTGAAGATATCAAGGGTGAGCAATGACTGACTTTCATGCAAGATTATCCTACCAAATCTAATGAGATTTATGTTAAATCTTTTGAGCTAGATATCAAGCAAATACACAAGAAATGAACATGATGCACACATTATAAATTAAAGTTATTTTTTTTCTATTTTGTACATTTATGACCAATTTTTCATTTTATGGTAACAATAAAATATTAATGTTTTACTTTTTGTTGCATTTGTTTTTGTTGATTTGATTGAATTTCTCTCTCTCTCTTTTTTTTATATATATATAAATTATTTTTGTAAAAAGAGACTCCTACAATTTAATAAACTGTTAACATCAGTATTTAAAAAAAATTAACTTTTAAAAAATCAGGCCTTATAGAACTTATATTTGAAAATGTTCATATTATAAATTCTCTGCTGTGGCATACCAAGTGAATCAAAAGTGTCTTAAAGATTCAATATTTTTAGGAATAACCATGCAACTTTTTAAATGAATTACTTTATTGCAGTATGGATACATTTGTGGCAAACATAGTGGTGTAAATCACTAATTTTGAAAAGTAGAGATATGTGCAGGCAAGGTATCTGGATCTATCCAACTATTAATAGGAAGCATATTATAAGATGTAGTTATAAAAAACTGTCTGTTGAAATCATCTGAATATACTTTATTTCATTGTAATGTGTCCAGAAAACTTGTGTTTTTAGCATGTAAGAAAACGTGGGGAATAAAGGGGAATCGATTCAGGCAAATAATAGGGGTCTCATTAGAGCCTTTCACAATGTTTCACTCTGTAAAATAGGCCCTTCAAATTAAAAAAAAAAAAACAAGTAAGAAAAATCATGCGTTAAGCATAGATTATGAAGCACTTTCCAACACTTAATGAAATCTTTAACAAAACTTTGTTATTTAGGGAAATAATAGTGTATAGCCAAATATACCCAAATATGCATTCCAGTACATTAGAACAGCCCTGTATTTCACATGTCAGTTCATATAATGGAAAAATTTAGCTTAGCGAGAAAATACCCAGTAGCTTGAAATTTCTTTTTCAGCAATTCATACTATTAGATAGAAACATACTTGAATACTTTTGTTCAGCCCTATAGTTTACATTGCACTTTTATTACACGTCAGCATTAGGCTAAAATTTATTGTAAACTAAAACACTTTTAAAACAACTGAAATCACATTCTCATAAATCATCATTCATAGGCGTCCATGTACCGAATTCTTTGCGTGGCCCTGTATATCCCTTTATCTATATTCTGCAAACATTTCTCAGTAAATTGAACGCAGCTCAGCGTAAAAATGCATGGCTTATTTAAGAACCACCTTTAAATAATTTACGCTCATATTCAGTAACGTTGGTGAGCTCTTTTGGGTAGCCCTGTATATCAACTATAACATTTATATACATCATATAATGTACATATATTTAGCGTAATATAAACGCGAATATCATTATTAAAATGCATTTCATACCTTCATCAGCCATCATCGGACATATATACGGTACTTCGGAAAGAATATACTATTTGAAATCTTTTGTATGGCCCTGTAAATGCTATGCACTTACTATTATGCTAGACAGTAGCGTATAATTTATATTAAGCTTCAGTGACATATATCAGTTTTATTATATATGAAAAAGCTTAATACATTTAAAATATGTCACACACAATTCTCCCTTTTACTATTATCTAATGGAATTCTTTTGTGTGGCCCTGTAAATGAATAATAGCTACATTTTCACCTTATATTTTATAGAATGCATATTTTAATATGTTTGACAGGGTATAACATCTTTAAAATTCCTTTGAAACGATTTTTCCAATAGGCCGTAATGTAATAGGAAACTTTTGATTCGCCCTGTAGATAAACTAATCATAATAGAAACTTCATTTTCAATAGGGTTCGTGATAGGGTAAACGTCAATAACGTCCTAAAATTTCATAGCAATCCAAGTATATTAACGATTTTTCCCCATAGACCGTAATGTAATGGGAAACTTTTGATTCGCCCTGTAGATAAACTAATCATGGTAAAAACTTCATTTTCAGTAGGACCTGTGCTAGGGTAAACGTCAATAACGTCCTAAAATTTCATGGCAATCCGAGTATATTAACGATTTTCCCCCATAGGCCGTAATGTAATGGGAAACTTTTGATTCTCTCTGTAGATAAACTAATCATGGTAGATACTTCATTTTCAATAGGGTTCGTACTAGGGTAAACCTCAATAACGTAGAAAAATTTCATAGCAATCCGAGTATATTTACGGGAGTTAGAGAGCGGACAGACGGCCAGACAAACCGAATGCATAAGCACTTTTCAACTTTGTTGGAAAGTGCTAAAAATAAAACAGCCCCCTTAAAAAGTACCATTCAACAATTGCAAACTTTTCATTCATTATAATGAATGAAAAGTTTTCAATTATTGAATTGTATTTTTAAAGGGGGCTGTTTTATTTATAAAATTTATTATAAAAATAATTATTTTTATTATGTTATAGTTTGAAATGTCATAATTTGCAAACAAGAAAAGTTTGTCAAAAAGGAAAACTTTAGCAAGACGACTTAAAAAGAAAGATTATTATTAATAAATGTTTGATTTGAATACCAGAAATAAAATTTGTTATTATTAAAAAAAAAAAAAAAAAAATGTTATTTGTTAGCAACTGTGAGATCACTAGATATTAGTTGTTTGCAACTGTGGAAACCATTAGTGAGCTTTTTTTTTTTTTTTTTTTTTTTCTTTCTTAACAAATTTTCTTTTCTTTCTTTTTTACCATGAAACTTGGAATATTATAAATTACCAAAATTAACTTATTGTCTTAATTGATAACTATTCCAGATATATCTAAATAATAAAGTGTAAAATTTATACCATATCTATTAAAAGGAAATCAATTTATTAGTTATTTATGATGCTAAAAAAATAAATAAATCTATAAGTTTTTCAAATAAAAGAAGAAAAATATTGTACTTTTTATAGAAAAATTAGAAGATTTGTGTTTTTTTCAGTCTATTTTATTGCTTTTATTTCTTTTTAATTATAAACTAATGCTGCTTAAAATCTTCTAAAAATTTTCTAAGTTTTGTACTTTCTTAAGAATATAATGTGGCAAGTATGTTATAGAAATCCCAGAACTACTGTACGTACACTACATAAATGGAGTTACAGCAAAAATGTAGGATTTTAGTAAATGAAGAATTGCTTGTAGAATATCTTGTCAGATACCCATTCTCATTTCCCATTTATCATTTATAATTGTAATTTTATTGGCAATTACTATATTTTGCAGATCAATTTGCCGAATAGGGGATTGCTTGAGTTTTTGTGGCCTTTGTAAAATGCCTTTAAGACTGTTTCTCTGGATTGTATTTTGTAGACCATACTTTTGTCCACAAAAGTAAATAATGCCTTTTTGTTACTTAACTAAAGCACTTTACAGGGAAGTTTTTCTAAACTTTGTAGATTATAAATTTATGTAAAATCATTGAATTTCTCATTGCATTAATCTAAGTTAGTGATAAACTGAAATTTTAGGTCCATTTGTGTGTACTAAAAATATACATTTCTATTTATTTTATTTATTTTTTCTTTTTTATATGATATGTGATGTTATTACCTATGAGTAAAAGACAATTAAGGCTGTTAGCCAGCCAACTTTCAAATCCTCCACACTTGTTAAACCAATGGATGTATGTTGCATTTGTATATTTAACATACCTATCTAAAAAATTAAAGGTTTTTTTTTCTGAGTACTTTTCTTAAAAGATGTCTGGGGGGTTTTTTGTTTCTTCTTCTTAGTTGTTGAAATGTTTGTAAACTATATACTTAGTTTTTTGTAAGGTGTTAAAATCTCCCACATAATTTGTCATATTTAACACATAAAATATTGAATTAAGCATAGATGTTTACAATACTTTGAGAACTAAGAAAAAAAGAGGCATCTTTTAAGAAGAGTACACAGAGCAAAGATGTTAAAATTATTAATTTCGCAAGGAGATATTTCAAATGAATGCATCCTGTGGCCATAGGTTTAATATTAACTTGGGGAATTTTGAAGTTAATTAGCTAATAATCATAAGAATTTACAATATTATTCCAGTTTTGGGTCAGCACAGGATAACAAACTATTCATTTTGCAGGTTTTCTCTTTCTTGTGCTACTCAAAGCTATTTCCTGAAAGATGTTAATTTTAGTTTGGCAAAAAGACAAAAAAAAAAAAAAAAAAAAAAAGACAGTGGCTTTTAAATTTAAACATAAAAATACAGAAAAAGGAAGGAGGATTATCAGAACATAAAAAACACAGGTTTTTATGAAAACAGATTCTGTCTTAGCTGGAATTTTTTTTATTAAATGTTAAAAAAAAAATTGCATGGTGCCTGCGAAAGGAATACCATATAATTATACCTGTTTAAGAAGGAAATAAGTTTAAAGCTGAATTGAGATTCCATCTTAGTAGGATTTACTGTACTAAAGTAAACACAATAATCTTATGCAGTAAAATTTGTGAAATGGAATTGAAACAAACATCTGTTGAACTATGAGTTCTTATGCAACCTGCCGTTAAATGTTCATTTTAATTTAATTATTTGGCAATTTCTACAAATTCTGTTTTTAAGTAGTTTTATATTTTGATGTCTAATATGTAAATTGTTTTATTTAAGATCATATTTCTATTAAATGTTTATTTCCTATTCAAACTGCATTTATTACTCTGCCTTGCTACACATACATTTAGTGTGCTTTACAATTTAATTTCAACAGGTTATGTTGCCCAGGAGGCTATTCTATTTTGAATTAGGAAGATTTATTTAACAGTCCAAATTCATTTTTGTGAAGAAGTGCGATTTAACGTATGAAATATATCTGAACAGCAAGCGAATTTTACAATGTTAAATAATAGTAATTATGATGTTTGGAAATTTAAAATGCAAATGTTTTTAACTGATAAAGGAATATGGGATGTTATTACATTGGAACAACCTACTGAAGTGGGAGTTGACTGGGATGCTTGGATTAAAGCAAACAAGTCTGCTAAAGCGAAAACTGCTTTAAGTGTCGAAGATAATCAATTAATGCATGTCAAGCATGAAGAAACAGCAAAAGGTATGTGGAATTCTGTACGTAAAGTTTATGAACAAAAGCATTTAAATATAAAGCTTTTCTTACAAAGAAAGTTATACAGTTTGAAATATGATGAAACCTTAAATATGAAAGATTATATTCAAAATATATTAGAAGTAGTTGATCAACTAAGGGGTCTAGATAAAGTAATCCCTGATGATGATATCATTTTACTTTTACTATGCGGTGCTCCAGAGAGTTTTGATTCTTTAATTATAAGTTTAGAAGCTCGTTCTTCTGAGAAATTATCATTAGAATACGTAAAAAGTAAACTTATTGCAACATATGAGCATCACTTAGAAACGTTTAAATTAAATGATGAAACAGCAATGAAAACATTTAAAGACTCTAAGAAAAATGAAAATTTTAGGGTTAATTTTGAAAACAAATCAAAACAGCTTGGCCATTACTGTAAACGGCCAGAACACATTAAGAAATTTTGTTATTTATGGAAAGCTGAGCAGCATAAACAAGAAATCATAAAGTTAAAATGATTACAGATAGTGAGGAAGTTACAACAGAAAATGAAAATTTTCAAAGTCTTAAAGCTTCGAATACATTCTCTGATGTTAATTGGTATATTGATTCTGCTGCGACAGCTCACATGACAAATGATAAAAATATTTATTATAATGAAATAAAACCTAAACGAGGCCAAGTACAAGTTGCTAGTTGTCAGTTACTCTATATTAAAGGCATTGGTGATTGTTTAGTTAGATACAGAGGAACAGGCAATGAAGTTAGAACATAAAATTTTGTGATGTCTTATATGTTCCAGATCTTGATAGCAATTTATTAGCAGTGAAGCGACTTGATGAAAACGACTGTTTTGTACACTTCGGAAACAGGAAATGTACAATAATGAAAAACGACCAAGTCATAATTGAAGGAAAATTAGAAAATGGTCGGTACAAGTTAAACTGCAATGAAATTGCTAATAAAATTTTTGAAGAGTCGTATTCATATGTGACATAGAAATTGTATTATTATGTGGCATAGAATATTTGGACATTGTGATTATCGAGCAATTAAGGAATTACAAGATAATCATTTAGTCCATGGTTTAAAAATGAAGGACTGTAAGCAGAAAATGAATGTTGTACAGAGGTTATGTTGTACAGAGGTTAAAAGAGTTCAGAATTCTTATCCTAAGAGAAGTGAACATTGAGCATCAAAAGTTGCAGATTTATTCCATGCTGATATTCAGTGGTGCAGCCAGAATTCGGCTCTGGGGGGGGGGGGGGGATAGAGTTGCTTCAGGGATGGTTCTGGTTGAAATTTTTTTTCGGAAATCGGCGGGGGGGGGGGGGGGGGGCAACGAGTTACCCCCCACCGCGAGGGGGGTTTATCTGCGATTTTCAGACAAAATGGGCGTTTTCCTGCGACCTTCAGACGAAATCAGCGATTTATTTGCGATACTTTAGCAAAATTGGCGGTTTTTCCGCGATCTCTTGACGAAATCGGCATTTTTCCGCGACCTCTAAACGAAATCAGCAATTAATCAGTGATTTATTGCGATCTTTTGCCGAAATCGGCGGCTTTTCCGCGACCTTTTGACGAAATCTTTGTTTTTTTCTGAAATCGCCGTTTTTTCGACGATCTTTAGACAAATTTTGAAATTTTACGCGATCTTTTCTTGAAAACGGCGCTTTATCCTCGCGGTTTTTTGACGAAATCGGCGTTTTTTCCGTGATCTTTTGATGAAAGTGACCTTTTCTTTCAATGATCTTTCGACAAAATATTTTTAAGCAATCTTTTATCGAAAACGGCGTTTTTTTCCCGATTTTTTAACGAAATCGGCATTATATCAGAAATCTTTAGACGAAATTGACGTTTTCCCGCGGTCTTCAGACGAAATCAGCGTTTTATCTGCGATATTTGGTGAAATTGCCATATTCTCCGCGATCCGTACAGGAAATTCGCGTTTTTTGGCAATCTTTTGACAAAGTTCGTTGACAAAAATATTGACGAAACAAATACGCCATTTTTTTTTCTTTTTTATAATAAGTATATTAGTTAACGAGTTATAAGCGATTTTGATCGCATGGCAACCATTTTTTCTCCTTTTTGTTGCTACTACGTCGTCAATTCGTTTCAAATCATCCACTGTGAGAATCATTTTCTGAAAGATCTTATCAAAGAATGAAGAACATTTCTCAGTTACATAGCTTTTTAATCATGATATCTACTTGCCTGAATCTAGGAAAAAGTGTTATCGGAAAAAAGTGACAAACTACAAAAGCGAAAAAAAATGACACAGAAAAAAATTTACCGGAAAAAAGGGACAAGATAAACATGTTCTGGGAAAAAAGTGACAAGGAATTGATTTTGGGGATTTATTTTTGATTTTGGAGATTTATTGGCAAAGCATGAAAAGGGGGGGGCATCGGGGGTCGGCTCTTAATTTAAGTGAATGATTTTTTCATGCTGTATTAACTGTTTTGGTTCAATTTTTGGATATATGTTCACACTGAAAAGACGCTTGCCTGATTAGTTTTGGGAACGGACGATTACCTCCCCCCCCTTCCACCCTAAATAAGATGAATGGTTTTTTAAGCAGAATTATCCAACATGTGTCAAATTTTGGATATAGGTTCTTTCTGATGAGGCTTATATATAGTATTGTGGTGTCGCACCCTGAGTTTCTCTTTACTAAGTTGGTTTTTTTGTAAAGTTCATCAATAACACATTTTTAATTCCTCAAGTTCTTTATTAGACCATAGATCAATTATTAAAAAAATAAATAAAATGACATTACAACTACATAGGTTCGGTTTGGTTTATTTTTGTCGTCCGATTATCGACACTAGGGATATAGGACCAGGGGGGGACTGCCCTTCGTGGGAGTCTTTCTAAGGGAACCTAACCCGTATTTACGCAGGGTTCGAAAAAAACCATGAAAACTCCAAACGGTTAGGTCGACAGCCACGATTGGGTTCGAACCCAGCACCTGCAGTCTACCAGTTGAGAGGTCAGAACCTCTCGGCCACTGGTGGGGCTACAACTACATAGGAGCCACACTCAAATATTACATTTCGCTTAGCACGTCTAAGCCATCCTACATCAATGTATTTTCTTGTACATTACCAGCACATGTCTCTCTTCCAACTACCTTCCTTCCCTCTCGGTGCTCAATAATCCCAGTGTCCCCCTGAGCTCATTGCCACTAGACCAGTGCAATTATTTTCTAGGTATGTCCCTTGAGGTTAATAGCACCTATTCTTCTCAGCTTTTGAATGAAGATATTTTCACCCCTGCATCCTTTTTCACAATAAGACTTCGCTACTGATATGCCACCTTTGTAAGGTCCTTAATTGGCAGAATGGCAAGCTGATTCCATTCAGACTTTAGGGGGCCTAAGAGGCCGAGATTACTTTTACGTATTCATGGAAATGATACAATATTGTTCTGTATTTTTTGTTCTGAGTAAAATTTTATTTTAAATTAAATAGATTGCGCACCTTCTAACAGTTCTCGGAATAAACTTTCTAAAGTATATATTTTTTCTTACATTTTTGTGAATTTTAATAAATGTATGTCTGTTTTTTTCTTCTTTTTTTATATTTATATTTATGGCTAGAACACAGTTTTAACGATTGCTTGGCATCTGACTTGGCGGCTATGCGAGAAATTCGCCAATTCTAACAACCTAAATATTCAGAACATATGTATGTCATATACTCCCTAGGATTTATTTGTCGCCAAAATGGCGTTATTTTCCTAATATGGTAACCCTGATATTGTTGCTTATTTTTTGATAAACTGTTTATTTACCTAAATTTTTCTCTTTTCAAATTACATTAAAAAAAATTTATTCTATAGTTATTAGTTTTTAAAATTTAATATATTTAAAAAATGTTTTATTTATTGTTATTTTTTAAAATAATAGAAAATAATTTAAAAATGTATATTTAACTAGTATTCGAAAATAAGGTTATCGCCAAATTGACGATGGAAGAAAATTGTTCCAAAACTTATGCATATATGATATCTGTGCCATATTCATATCCAATGCATGCAAATAATATAAATAAATAATGTACACAATAATGTAAAGAAATTTTTAAAAAAAAATTGCTAATCTGGCAAGTTTTAAAATCATGACATGCAGCCGTTAATTCTAAAATGATTAAGTTACGCTATATTGCGAGGGAAAAAGTTATTAAGCTAAGTTTAATAATCATACCTTTAAATCATCTTTTTTATTATATATGTCTGTTTATAACTTATTTCAGTGTAACAGAATTACAGTGTAATATTTAAAAACAGATAATTCAATTATAAAAACAAAAAGATATTTGCCAAAAAAAAAAAAAAAAAAAAATCGACATATCCAGAATGTTTAATGAACAAACTCATCTCGAGATAGTATGAACTTTCCCATTTTCAAAATGGACTCGCTCTTTTCGCCCATGTGCATTTCTGACCAGGTCTCTATGAAACGTGGTTCATCAGTATCTATCTTCTGCCATGATTAATGTTGTCAGTTAGTCGTCAGAGTATATAATGCCTGAAAAATTTTGGGAGTTTAATGGTTAAGTATAGAGGGTGCATGGGGGGATAACCTCTCTTAAATTAAATAAATGGCTTTTTATGCAGAATTATCCGATTTGCTTCAAATTTTGAATGTAGGCTCATTAAGATAAGGGGTATTAGTTTTGGGAATGGATGATTACCTCCCCCCCCCTCTCCGCCCTAAATAAGATGAATGGTTTTTTAAGCAGAATTATCCAACGTGTGTTAATTTTGGATATAGGTTCTTTCTGATAAGGCTTATATATAGTATTGTGGTGTCGCGCCCTGAGTTTCTCTTTACTAAGTTGGTTTATTTGTTAAGTTCATCAATAATACATTTTTAATTCCTCGAGTTCTTTATCAGAACCATAGATCAATTATTAAAAAAATAAATAAAACGACATTACAACTACATAGGAGCCACACTCAAATATTACAGTTCGCTTAGCATGTGTAAGCTGTCTTACATCAATGTATTTTCTGGTACATTACCAGCACATGTCTCTCTTCCAACTACCTTCCTTCCCTCTCGGTGCTCAATAATCCCAGTGTCCCCCTCAGCTCATTGCCACTAGACCAGTGCAATTATTTTCTAGGTATATCCATTGAGGTCAATAGCACCTATTCTTCTCAGCTTTTGAATGAAGATATTTTCACCCCTGCATAGCTTTTCACAATAAGACTTCGCTATATATCTTTTGCCACGATTAATGTTGTCAGTTAGTCGTCAGAGTGTATAATGCCTGAAGAATTTTGTAAGTTTAATGGTTAAGTATAGAGGGTGCATGGGGGGATAACCTCTCTTAAATTAAATAAATGGCTTTTTACGCAGAATCATCCGATTTGCTTCAAATTTTGAATGTAGGGTCATTAAGATAAGGGGTATCCCTGATTAGTTATGGGGTTCTTTTGCTAATAAAAAGGGGGCCGTGATTATTTCCCCCTTAAATTAGATAAATTGTTTTTTATGCACAATTATCCGATGTATTTCAAATTTTGGCTATAATTTCTTTCTCATAAAGTGAATCCCTGGATAGTTTTAAGGGTTTGTTTATATATCCTCAATAGCTGTTTGAATTTAAAACTGTGAATTATGTTTCTGCATAGCATTTTTCGGTATTCTATAAACATCGTAACAAAGAAAAAATATATCCTGTTTTTCCTAAAATCGTTTTTTTATTTAAATCCGTTTATTTTTTTAAGCTTTCAAACCTGAAGATCTATCAAGAACTACAGGTTTTTAAACAATTAACTTTCTAATTACTAACTTAAGCTAGTAATAAAAAACTATTTTTATTACTACAAACTAGCATACCCAGCCCGCTTCGCCGGGCTTAATTTGAAGGTTTATTTAATAATTTATGTGTATGGTACGCTTCCCGGACCATCGGCACTCCACGTGCGTCGGGTGAGCGTCAGAACAAACTTTCAGCATATACATATGGGTGGTTGTACTTGAATGCACAGACCTGCGCGTTTTTTTCTATCTTGCTTTTATACCTCTGGACCGAGTTGGCGCATTGCCAAGATTTGCTTCCTCTGGACCGAGTTGGCGCATTGCCAAGATTTGCTTTCCCCTGTGCCTCAATTAATTAATTAATTAATTATCCTCGGAATTCCTTTTATTTATAGAGATTAATGAATTCACTAATTCATTCGTTCGTGACATACAACATAGTTTGTACATTAAAATTTTCTAACATATATTTTTTAAATGTTTTATATTCTATTTTGTGATGTGTAATATGGGGCATTAATTAGTAAAAATCCAGTAAATGATAAATATTTGGCATAAATTAAAATGACAAATACAACAAATAATTTATTATATTACTTTTTTCACAAATAAAAAAAATTAAATAAACCAGTTTTAAGTGCAAAATGAATTTAAATTAATCATTATCAGAAAAAAGGTAAAATGTGTTATAATGTTTTCTGACAAATAGTTTTCAATCATTAAATTAAAAAATAAAGAAAAATTGTTTTTGTCATTTGCGTTCAGTTGCGTTCAACTAATTTTTTTATGTTACTTGAGTATTTTTGCGTCAAACCTTTACCGGGAAATCCCCTGATCAACAAATTTCCTAAGAAACTAGCCGCCTGCGATATCTACCGGACATCCCCCTCCGTCGAATGGGGAAAGCAAGCTTCTTTCCTCGAAAAGGTTTCCTGAATGGACTGCTGCATCCCTCCCTATTTTAACTATATTCATTAGCTTATACGCCTTACCATAATGAAACTACATCTAAAATTTGAAGCAAATCGGATAATTCTGCGTAAAAAGCCATTTATGTAATTTAAGTGAGGTTATCCCCAGTTCCCTCCTCTATACTTAGCCATTAAGGGGCTACTTCAGTCAAATGAAAAGACCCATTCACTAATGCTAATCCTATGGAAAAAATTTATACAGATATCTCGGTTGCATTTCAATATTTTTAAATGATTTTTTGGCTTTGGATATTTGAGATCGATCTGTATACATGCGATAGTTACTTTTTTCATTTTGTTTACAGTTATTTTTTACAGGGACGCTTTCATTTTTGGAACCGGTTTGGAAAGCGAAAGCAACCCCATAAAAAATATCTGCAACCAAAATAGAAAAACTAAAAAACGACCTCCATTCAGATCAATTTGAGTTATCCAATGCAAAAAGAATCATCTAAAAATATTGAAATGCAACCAAGATATTTTTATAAATTTCTCCCATAGGATTAGCATTAGCGAACGTGTCTTTTCATTTGAGTGAAGTAGCCTCTTAAGCCCTTAAAATTATTTATAGATCCACTTTATGAGAAAAAACCTACATCAAAAATTTGAAATACATCGGATATTTATGCATAAACCATTTATCTAATTTAAGGGGGGGGGGGGATAATCGTCCGTTTCCCTATTTATACTTAGCAGAAGAACCTCATAACTAATCCGGGATACACCTTATCATAAAGAACCTACATCCAAAATTTGAATAGTAATTCTTTAAATTGGATAATTCTGCATAAAAAGCTATTTATTTAATTTAAAGGGAGGGAGGGTTATCCTCTGTTTTTGCTTTTATACTTAGCCATTAAACCCTTAAAACTATTCAGAGATTCACCTTTTCAGATAGAACCTATATTTAAAATTTGAAATACATCAGATAATTCTGCATAAAAACCGATTTATCTAATTTGAGGGGGAAATAATTGCTTGTCCCCCCCCCTTTATAATAAGGAAAAGAACCCCGTAAACAATCAGAGATACGTTTTATCATAATGTACCTATGTCCAAAATTCGAAGCAAATCGGATAATTCTGCATAAAAAACCATTGTATTTAATTTAAGAGGGATTATCCCCCATCCCCCTCCCCTTTATACTTAGTCATTAAACTCTTAAAACTATTCTGGGATTCACCTTATCAGAAAGAATCTATATCATAAATTTGAAATACATCGGATAATTTTGATCCGATCTTAAAAACCGATCTATCTAATTTGTGGGGGGGGGGAGTATTTGACCATCCTGCCTTTATAATAAGCAAAAGAACTCTATAACTAATCAGAGGTACGTCTTATCATAATGATCTTATGTCCAAAATTCCAACCAAATCAGATAAATCTGCGTAAAAAAACTATTAATTTAATTTGAGAAGTTATGGATGGGGGGGGGGGTTATCATATGTCCAAAAATTGAACCAAAACAGTTAATTCAGCACGAAATACCCATTTACTTAAATTAAGAACCTCCCCCTGATAGCCCCTAAATAGTTAACCAATGAATCCTCAAAATTAATAATGAATTCCGAAAATCAATTCCTTGTCCCTTTTTTTTCGGTAACTTCTTTTCCGTTTTTGTAGTTTATGTCACTTTTTTTCCGATAACTGTTTTTCCGGTAACATTTTTTCTGTTTACCTACTTGCCTATTTCGGGTGTTTTTTAAATATGAATTAATATTAATTAAAAAAATTGTCTGAAAGTAGTCCCTTTAAAATAGTAGTAAGTAGAAAGTAGTTAGAAATTTGGCACCCCCTAAATCCCTGCGACCGCCCTCTACCCCCCCCCCCCTCCTTTCGCACGGTGTTGTTAATATCTTTCCAGAGACATAAATATAAACAAATTATATACTTTCCAAACATACCTGGATTTTAAGAATGCTTGAAGGAATTCGAAAGATTTTAAAAAATGATCTCTTATATCCATCTTTTTCATAATTTTTTCTCTGAATAGGATTTAATAACCATAGCGAAACGCACAATAAAGGAAACCTTAGCATTACAGCAACTAACAACAGAATGTTTGTGAAATTAAGCCTATCCTTCAAAGCATGCGATTTTGTGTTTTTCCTGCAATTGGAGTATCCAGTCCTGTTTCCAAAAAAAGAGTAAGAAACAGATGTAACTAATTAAGACCCCCCAATGGTGCAGTATTGAAAAACCCAAGACGGCATTGGCAGTGACAGGAAATGATCATTCCTTTTAGCCTTTGGCTGATTTCCAATAATATAAATGAATGCCGGCCTTTTCCGAAATGAGTGACCAGTTTTCGATACTGATACCGTTACCATGTACTTTCCCCATTTTTAAAAGAAAATACATTACTGCCGCTTAAACGAGTCAATTTTTTAAATAAAATTTGATTCAATAAAGCGGCAGATTTCGAGAACAAAACAAATAAAATTCTAACTTTAGTTTTGTTTTTTATGATTCAGTTCATAAAAATGGAAATTTCTGTATTTTTGTCATGGCTCTGGGGGGGGGGGGGGGGGGAGGTTAACCCCCAAACTCCCCCCCCCTCGCTGCGCCACTGATACAAATTAATATACATTCTTGTAAAATAATTAAATATAAATAATAAAGTGAAAAACTGGAAAAATTTAAATAAGTCACTGTAAAAATTTAAATAAAATACTTAATAAATAAAATCATAATAGGGTAACACCCCCAGTAATTGGCATGCACCAGTGATTGGCACATTTTACAAACATGTCCTAAAAAAAGATTTATACCCAGTCTTTTAAAAATTCAAGACCATATATCAGTTCTATGCTCATTTACGTTAATGATTATAACTTTGATTTATTTTACAAGATGACAATAGAGCCTAGGAAAGAGAAACAAATCTGGCTTGTATCAAATTAGCCATTTTGTTGCAAATTCTTGTTCTTTGGCTTAAGGAAGGCATGCTTTTCAATTCATTATTATCTGATTTAAAATATATTTTAAATTTTAATTGACAACAGTTTTGTTTAGTCAAAAAGAGTTACTTTAATTGTGTAAAAGTATTTTCGACACAAATATTTTGATTTCTGAATTAATGGTAGTTGTCAATTAATGGTGCTTCAATTTTGCTAATTCCGAGTAATTGGCACCTATTAAAATTACAAGGAATTTGAGATTAAACCATTTATTTTGGAAGTATTTTTAAAATTATAGACTAATTTTGTTTATCATTTGTTTTTATTTGAAAATATAAATTTTATCAGTAATTGGAATCCATTAAAGCTTCATATGACAATTACTGGGGACAGCATGACAATTACTGGATATTAATGTAAGTATATTGTATTGTTTTAAAGTGTTCACATTTCAGATTAATATACTGATTTCTTACTCTCAAAAACCTGAAATATGGCATCTTCATCTACAGTAAATTAATTTAAAGCGATTAAACCCAATTCAAAATGTAAATTTTTTTTTAAATATAAACATATGCCAATTACTGGATCACAAGGTGTCATACATTGGTGCTCTAGGTGCCAATTACTGGTGATTTCAGCAACTTTTTATAAATATATTTTTATAAAAATACTTTTTCAATTTTTTTTTTGCTTTTAGTGGGCAAAATAGATGCACAGATATGCATTCTTTGATTTAAAAATATTTCCAAGTAAATAGCTTATTTCTTTGTAATGAAAATTTAAGTTTAACGACAAATTCTTAATGTGCCAATTACTGGGGATGTTACCCTAGTACAAAAATGCAATATTAAGTTTATTACATTAATCTTTAATTTTCTTTTTTTAATTTTGTCATTGCTTCATTTTATAAAAGTCAATCGTTGTAGGAGCATAATTATTTGCATTGTAAATGTATTTTTAAAAAGTCAAACTTTATTCGGTCAAGCTTTTCAGAATCAAGTAAACAAATATAAACTATGTTGATTGTGCTATGAAGTGTATATTACTATTCTGTGTTAATTGTACAGATTTTGAAAAAAAAAAATGTCAAGTTGGCGATACCAATGAACCAATGCAGATGTCTTCTGGAATTCCTACGAGAGTCGCAATGATTTCGTTTACTTCCCATCGATGGTGATCAGTCGAATTGTCTTGATGCGTAGATCTTGAGCATATTGGTGGAATTGGCATGCAAACTCCATAGCATTGGCTTGGTCGAAGCAAACAGAGGGTAAGGGAAAAATAGAAAAGGGCCCCCAGAGCCAGAAAATTATATAGAATTTAAATATATATAAATTGAACAAAACAATAATGAATTGGAAAAAATACAAATAAATAACAGCAAAAACAATACAATAAGAATTTTTTTTTTTTTTTTATAAGAAAGTAGATTAAACTGATGCCAAATGTATAGGCAGGAACAATGTCAGAAATAATAATTATAATAAAACAAAGAAAAAATTTGAAAATAGATGTGAAAATAAAGGAGAAATATATATAAATACATATATAAATAAAATTTAGAATAACTGCAAAAATGCGTTTAAGGTGGTTCTTGCCGTCTCCATTTAGAAGGTGGAGCAAAACCATCATCTCAACTTAGGATGCCAAGCGGTCTTTTTTAATCAACTGAGTCATTAATACTGTATGGCTTTATTGATCACAACGCATTGTTGGGTATAAGAAAACAATCTCTATGGAAATTTTGAGCAAGTTTTTTAATAACTTGAGAGATTGGCCGAATTTTGAGATCTTTATAAATGACATCATTCCGGACGAACGGAGTTGCATTTACAATCTGTCTTAAAATAGTATTTTGCATGATTTGAAGTTTTCGTAGTTGAGTTTCGCATACAGATCCCCAAAGAATTGACCCATAAGTCATGGTAGATCTGATAAAGGCTTTATAAAGCAGTAACTTGTTTGGAATTGACAGACAGCTATGTCTAGCTAATAAAGAATTGAGGGAGGACTTGGTTGGTTGATTTGAGTTTTATGGCGCAAGGTCCCCTGTGGGACATACTGCGCCAAGAACAAGGTAGGCATAAAATAAGGTTAAAATTTAAAAAGGGAATACCACATTAAAAACCTCTCATAGATATGAATTAATAGGAAATGGAAAAGCGGTGACACGTGAAATTAAAAACAATTAAAACCAGTCAAAGACATTTAAAATTTAAAAAGTTAAAATTCCAAAAATAGTTAAAATTCTAAAGTAATTAACAACATAAAAAGAAACACAAAAGGCAAAATACAACAGAAAATCTAAGACATAAAACCAATAGCCAGTAAAAAACAAATCAAACCAGTTCAATCAAAAACAGTTCAACCAGGCACATATTCCTCAAACACAGTGTTTTCCTCGGAATCCGAGCCACTGCCGTAAGCTTCGGATTCCATAGCCTCTTGAACATAGTGCTGGAGTTGCCTGGGGTCTTTAAAATTCCTAATGCATGGGCTTAGCGATGAGCTTTTCTTTCTTTTAACAACAGTCTGCCACTTGGGAGATGCTGGAGATGGGATTTTTTATCTGTGTATCTGTGGATTTTTTAAGTATATTTGATTTCTGTGGTGTTTTTGTAACAGTTTTGGTTCCAGTCTTGGTTCCTTCTTTTTGAATGGAAGTTTTCACTATCTGACTAGAGTTGGGTTTTTTCATGTTTAGAGCAGATGAATTTGGGGCACTTTTTGGAGAAGTAGCAGGAGAATTGGATGATCCACTAGATAGAGATTTCTGTCGATGTTTTTCTAGATCAATTATTTTTACAGGTTCTTTGGATGGTAGCCAGCGTTCTAATAGTGGTTTTACAAGACATTTAGTAGGGAGACAGATGTCACGGGTTTCTTTAAATGGTGTGCTAGTTGATTGTGTTTTAGTAGATTTATTTGGTAGATATGTGGAATCAGTTTGAGTACTTATATGTCTTACTGTTATTGATTGCTGCTTGAGTATAATGGAGTAGGAAATTCCAACGGATGGTGTTCTGGATTCTACAACTTTACGGGCATCGAGGTAAGATAAATTTTGAGTAATTTTGAGAGCAAGAATTTCTTTTTCCCGGTTCCAATTGGGACAAGTGCAAGAATAAGATGTGTGATCACCCTTACAATTTGCGCAGCGTTCTCGTTTTTCACAAGATTTATTGTCATGGCCGACTTCTGCACAACGTGTGCAGGTAAGAGATCCACGACACTGGCCATTGGTATTAGTATGGCCATAACGCTGGCACTTAAAACATCTGAGAGGGTTTGGTATGTATGGTCGAACTGGACAACTTAGATAACCAGCTTTAATTTTAGTTGGTAAAGTAGGAGTATTGAATGTTAGAATGATATGTTTTGTAGGCAGCACTTGTTCATTGCGATGGATAGTAATACGGCGTACATCTATGACATTTTGGTCTTTTAAATTTTCTAAAAGCTCAGTTTTAGTAGAGAATAACAGATCAGGTTCAGATATTACACCACAACTTGTATTTAAAGTTTTATGTATTTGTACGGAAACAGAAAAGGTGCCTATTGTAGAGCAATTAGAGAGAGATTGTGACTGTTTAGCTGTAGAAACCTCAACTAGCAGATCCCCAGATTGCAGCTTTTTGAGAGAATGGCCATCCCCCAAGACTGACTGGAATGTTTTTGCTATGAGAAATGGTGAAGTTTTTTTAAATGAACTATCAGATAGGCTATCAGTACGTTTAATGATGAAAAAGCGAGGGAATGATGCAGTCTGTACAGTTTGTTGCTCTCCACAAGGGAGAGTATTAGAAGGAATAGAAAAATTTCCATCCATATTAAAAAATATAAAATTCAGACCCCGGTCGCACCACCCACTACCGAGCCCAACAAGGGGGTGCACATTCGTGCACCAGTGCTAACCAGGGCCCATACGGTCACAAGACAACCCTATGTCAGCCTCCACCCTTAATGAGATGACTAGTAGTTGCTCGATCACTTGATCCCTAAAGCCAGTGACAAAAGTCAGCTGACCAGCCAATTGATGCATTACGGGACCAATATGCACCTCCCGTCTACCTGAAGCAGAGGCCAAAGCAGTGTGTTGGTTTCCCTCAACTTTTCAGGGACACGGGTCGCCACGCACGGCCAACATGTGGGTGGTTTACAATTCTCCATGAGTCGATATACAGGATGATATCGGCTCATACAGAATTGCCCTCACCTCCGAAAAGGAAACCACAATGAGAGTGAAACAAAGATGAAAGGAAGACAAGAGGAGTAAGAGGAAAAGGAAAAGAGAAAGACCACTCAGGTGCCCCGGGGTTGTGAAGCCCGTGAATACCTAAAGAAGGTATTCCCCTGGGGGGGAGGGAGGACTTGGCAACGGTAGTTTTAGAGCGTATGTCACAAATCTGCCGTGCCCAGTTTAATTTGGAGTCTAGGTAAATTCCCAGATATTTATAATCGTTGACCCAGA
>OZ025289.1:77850071-77931219 GCA_964019185.1 Maratus speculifer
TATACAGGAAAACGCAAACTCTAAGAACATATAATCGAAGTTTTACAGTATTTATCAGTTTTTCAAAGTACTAAATTGCAATTATCAGAAAAGAAAAAAAAAGTGCATATATACTAATCAAACTTACTTTGAAACGTATTTGATTAAGGAACAAAAAAATCAGCCATGTAATTTGTGGGCCCCTGAAATCGGTGGGCCCAGGGCCCTGTTTATTTTATAGGATAATTATGTACTGCAACGGATAATACAGAAATTACTAATTAAAAGGACACTATACCCAAAACAGTTTTTTTTTATTCAACTTAAACAATATTTAAATATATATTAAATACTAGCTGTTACCCGTGACGTCGTTCACGTAGCATTAAAAAAAAAGATAAACGCTTTAATTAAACAAAAAGGTCATTAACAATAATTTAAAATATATATAACATTTATCTTATAGAAGGCTATGCAGTAGTTTTTTTTTATAGGGGACTTAAAGAACTCAGTCAAATAAAAGGAAAATGTGTTAGATAATATGAACAATCGCGAAAATGAAATTGTAATTACTTATACTTTAGAACAACTGTAACGCACCCCAATTGTACAGAAATCATGTTGTAGTGCATTTCCGAATTCCATATGAAAGAAAAAAAAAATCATGTGTTAAACCTAGGTAATAAAAAAAAATATCCAACATTTCCATAATGCATAACTTCACCGGGACATTCTTTTCTGCAGCTGTGTATATGATCTATGTGTTTGTAAATATTCTAAATACAATGTTAAAATTTTGCTTAGTGAGAAAAAGTATAACGAATATTAAAATTCACCTTTAGCAATTTCTAATTATAGACAGAAACTTACTTGAATTCTTTTTTACAGTATTGTATATTACGTGCAAATATGTATACGATCGCATATTTAGCTTAAATTATTCAAGCAAAAAACCCGATTCAAATTATTGAATTCATACTTCTGGGAATCGCTATTGCACTGGTGACCAATCCAGTTTATTGTATAGTCCGATACATGATTTATTTAAATTCTACAAACATCTCTTATTATATCAAATGTAGCTGAACCTCAGGATACATTAGTTTTCCAAATACATACGATAATTGAAAAAGCTCTTCAGCAATCTTTTCTAATAGACCATACTTTGGATACAATATCTGAGATATGGACACAGGTCCAAAATCTTTTATGCGTCTCTGTAAATGAACAACAAATGCGATGCAAATGATACTTAACTGCAAGCTTATTGTAGTAAATTTCAGCATTTATCAATGTATTGATTATCTCAGTATATTAATTTCATCATGTTTGAAATAGCGCAACGCAATTAAAATACGCTGGGAATATTTTTTTTCTCCGTAGACTATTATATTATCCAACATTTTTCTGCAATCTTGTAAGTGAATGTTAAATCTTTTCACCCCATTTTCTACAGAAATCCTATTTTAGTGCACTTCAGAACCTGATATCAATTTCAATATTATTAAAATAACCTTAATAAAATAACATTATTAAAATACGTTGCAAATGGTTTTTCTTCACAGACCATAATATATTGAAATACTTTTGAGCTCCCTGTACGCACACTATAAGTACTGCATTTAACATATTCGATAGTAACCATGTTTTTCTGAACCTTAAAAATGTATGTAAATTTCACTGCATTTAAAATTATGTACCATTATCAAAATACACCACAAATGATTTTTTCGCCTTAGACCATAATGTAAAGTTTCCTTTTGAGTGCTCCTGTGATTCAGCTATAATTGCTACCTGGTCCATTTTCAATGCCGCATATGCTATGGTAAATCTCAATAACGTATGTTATTTTCGTATGAATTCCACTATATTTACCCAAGTTGTAAAACGGACAGACAGACGGCAGACCCCAGGCACTCGGCATCCGGTATACAGACAGGTTGAAGTCGTAAACACTTTTAGACCATGTTAGAAAGTGTCAAAAAGCGGGTAGTTTCCGTAAAACGAAAAAAAAACTAGTATGTTGTGGCCATCACAAAACTTTCTTCTATCCTGTTGTGAGACTATCCTGTTTCTTCCTCCTGTTGTGAGATTTATACCAAAATGTAATCAGCGTCTAATTATGTTTTTTATTATAGTGTACCAGAATCTGAAATTTCATGAAGTTCTCTGCATTAGTTCTTGAGATATAGCTATCGCAAAAAACGTGCAAGATGTAGCATGGCAGCGCCACCTATTGGGCAATTCACACAAAACCCTAATCAGCGTCCATATATCTCAAGGTCTCCCGGAATCTGAAGTTTGGTTAAATTCTGTGAATTAGTTCTTGAGATATAGCTATCGTGAAAATCATGAAAAACGTAGCATAGCAGCGCCACCTGTTGTGAGGTTTATACCAAAATGTAATCGGCGTCTAATTATGTTATATATTCTAGTGTAACAGAATCTGAAATTTGATGAAGTTCTCTGCATTAGTTCTTGAGATATAGCTATCGCAAAAATCGTGCAGAATGTAGCATAGCAGCGCCACCTATAGGGCAGTTCACATGAAAGCCTTATCGGCGACTATGTATCTGAAGGTATCGTGGAATCTGAAGTTTGGTGAAATTCTGTGCATTAGTTCTTGAGATATAGCTATCATGAAAATCATGAAAAACGTGGCATAGCAGCGCCACCTGCTGGCCAATTTACACCAAAACTTAATCAGCGTCTATGTATATCAAGGTCTCACAGAATCTGAAGTTTGATGAAATTCTGTGCTTTAGTTCTTGAGATATAGCAATCTTAAAAATCATGAAAAACGTAGTATAGCAGCGCCACCTGCTGGCCAATTTTCACCAAAAACCAATAGGCACTAATTCATATCAAGGTCTAACTGAATATAAAATTTTATTAAATTTCGAGCATTACTTCTTGAGATAGAGCGCCCACAAATTTTTTGTCACATACAGACAGACACACAGACAGACAGACAGACAGACAGACAGACGGACAGACTCACAGACAGACATTTTCTAAAAATAGTCAAAACGTGTTCAGGACCTCCTAAAACGTATAAATCCGTCGAAAACCGGAAGTCGAAAATTTTCATGAATCCAATACTTTCTTCTTGTAAAGATAGAAGAAAGTAAAAACAGTGTTAGGAAAAATATACTACAAAACTGTGTTTTAGGTGACATTTTTGTATAATTTGTACATATATGCTCTGCATACCATAAACATTTATAGAAATTTATTATAAAAAGCATTCTTAAAAGTGACAACATATTACTTTTTAAGAGCTAAAAAAATGTGCAATTAATATCCATTTACAAACCTGTTTCCAGTACACTTTGAGCACATTATGCCAAATTGAGATATTGACTGAGGGAATGTATTTTCTCACAATTACATTAAATCTTTAGATTTTAAGCCCGAAAATGCATTTTTAAAGAGATATTTATTTATATTTTCAGAATTGAGCAATTTTCAGAATTAACACACAAAAATATTTTTTTTGATTAGTTGAACTTTTCTTACTTTCTAAAAATGATAAAAAGTTTTTTCATTGATCATTACGTCATTTACGATATGTATAAATTATTAATATTTTCTAGTCGTTTAATAGTTAACCTTTAAAAAATTTATTTAATTTTAAAATTAAATATTAACCACGCTCAGACGATAAACTTAATTTTTTTAAATAATAACTTTTGATATCATAATTCAATCTCATTTCATGGCAATATCAGAGATATTTATTTTATTTTCAATATGTGACGTCACAGTCGTCTCTTTTTAGCACTTACTCAAAATTACATTGTGTTATTAAAAATGAAAACTTGAAAACTTATACTTTGTGTCATATATGACGTTACATTGATATTTTTAAAATTCTTAATGGAAAGTATTCCTCTGACGTCACAATTGGAAAAAAGTTGAATTTTATAACCTCGAACTTAAGAAAGAAAAAGGTTCATTTTGATTATGGATTAATATCGGGAAAAACTACTAAAATATTTATATTCTTGTAAAGTGTGAAGTTATATTCTTGTAAAGTCTTCTAAATGTAAAAGAAATTTTATATAATCGTTTGCGTGATATAAGAAGAAAAACAGTATTCCTCTGACGTCACAATTGGTGAAATTGCGGTTTTTAATCTCGAACCGAAAAACAGAATAGGGTCCATTTATTTATTTCATTTTATTTTATCACGTGAAAATCTTTCAGTTGAAAATTCATTACAGAAGAGAAATAATTATTCCGGTTTTTTTATTTTTTGGCAACGAAAAAAGAAAGATAATTAAATATTATGGAAAATTTTTCAATTTATTCTGTATGAGAAATAGTGAAATATTGAATTATTAAGAAAAATATTTGAATAAAATAAATAAAAATTAGCCTATGTTCATTTCAGGCCAATAATTTACCTATATACAAAAATTCAAAGACATTAATCCATCCGTTTTGAAGCCAAGTTCATTCCAATTTTCGGACACACTTTCACATTTATAATATACTAGCTGTTACCCGTGACGTCGTTCACGTAGCATAAAAAAAAGATAAACGCTTTAATTAAGCAAAACATTTCATTAACAATAATTTAAAAAATATATAACACATATCTTATACCAGGCTATGCAGTAGTTTTTTTTTTTAAGGGTACTTAAAGAACTCAGTCAAATAAATGGAAAATGTGTTAGATAATATTAACGATCGCGAAAATGAAATTCCAACCATTTATACTGTAGAACACCTGTAACGCACCCCAATGGTACAGAAATAATGTTGTAGTGCATTTCAGAATTCCATATCAAAGAAAGAAAATCATGTGTTAAACCTAGGTAATAAAAAAAATATCCAACATTTCCATAATACATAACTTCGCCGGCCCATTCTTTTCTGCATCTGTGTATGTGATCTATGTGCTTAAAAATATTCTAAATACAATGTTAAAATTTTGCTTAGTTAGAAAAAGTATAACGAAGATTAAAATTCACCTTTAACAATTTCTAATAATAGACAGAAACGTACTTGAATTCTTTTGTACAGTCCTGTATATCACGTGCAAATATTTATACGACCGCGATTAGCTTAAATTATTCAAGCAAAAAACTCGATTAAAATTATTGAATTCATATTTCCGGGAATCGCTATTGCACAGGTGACCATATATCCAGTTTATTGTATAGTCCGATACATGATTTATTTAAATTCTACCAACATCTCTTATTATACCAAATGTAGCTGAACTTCAGGATGCAATAGTTTTCCTTAAAATACATACTATAATTGAAAAAGCTCTTCAGCAATCTTTTCTAATAGACCATACTTTGGATACAATATCTGAGATCTGGACACAGGTCCAAAATCTTTTATGCGTCTCTGTAAATGAACAGCAAATGTGATGCAAATCATACTTTACTGCAAGCATATTAGTAAATTTCAGTATTTATCATTGTATTGATTATCTCAGTATATTAATTTCATCATGTTTGAAATAGTGCAACGCAATTAAAATACGCTGGGAATATTTTTTCCCCGTAGACTATTATATTACCGAACATTTTTCTGTTATCTTGTAAAAGAATGTTAAACCTTTTCACCCCATTTTCTACAGAAATTCTGTTTTAGTGCACTTCAGAAACTGATATCAATTCCAATATTATTAAAATAACTTTAATTAAATAACATTATTAAAATATGCTGCAAATGGTTTTTCTTCACAGACTATGATATATTGAAATACTTTTGAGCTCACTGTACGCACACTATAAGTACTATACTTAACATATTCGATAGTAACCATGTTCTTGTGAACCTTAAAAATGCATGTAAATTTCATTACATTTAAAATTATGTAACATTATCAAAATACACCACAAATGATTTTTTCGCTGTATATCATAATGTAATGTCTCGTTTTGAGTGCTCCTGTGATTCAGCTATAATTGCTACCTGGTTCATTTTCAATGCCGCACATGCTATAGCAAATCTCAATAACGTATGTTATTTTCGTATGAATCCCACTATATTTACTCATGTTGAAACACGGACAAACAGACGGCAGACCCCAGGCACTCGGCATCCGGAATACAGACAGGCTGAAGTCGTAAACAATTTTACATCATGTGAGAAAGTGTCAAAAATGGGGTAGTTTCCGGTAAACGAAAAAAAAAAAACAGAATTTTTGAAAATTTAAAAACTTATACTTTGTTTCAGATATGACGTTACATTGATATTTTTTAAAATTCTTAATGGAAAGTATTCCTGTGACGTCACAATTGGTAAAAAGTTGAATTTTATAGTCTCGAACCGAAAGAAAGAAAAAGGTTCATTTTTATTACGGAATAAAATCTGAAAAAACTACTAAAATATTCATATTCTTGTAAAGTGGGAAGTTATATTCTTGCAAAGTCTTCCAAGTGTAAAAGAAAGTTATATAATCGTATGCGTGATATAAGAAGAAAAACAGTATTCCTCTGACGTCACAATTGGTAAAATCGCGGTTTTTAACCTCGAACCGAAAAACAGAATAGGGTCCATTTATTTATTTCATTTTCTTTTATCACGTGAAAATCTTTCAGTTGAAAATTAATTACAGAATAGAAATAATTATTCCGGTTTTTTTATTTTTTGGCAACGAAAAAAGAAAGATGATTAAATATTATGGAAAAATTTTCAATTTATTCTGTATGAAAAATAGTGAAATGTTGAATTATTAAGAAAAATATTTGAATAAAATAAATAAAAATTAGCCTATGTTCATTTCAGACCAATAATCTATCTATATACAAAAATTCAAAGACATTAATCCATCCGTTTTGAAGCCAAGTTCATTCCAATTTTCGGACACACTTTCACATTTATAATATATACTAGCTGTTACCCGTGACGTCGTTCACGTAGCATTAAAAAGAAAAAGATAAACGCTTTAATTAAACAAAACGGTTCATTAACAATAAATAAAAATATATATAACATTTATTTTATAGAAGGCTATGCAGTAGTTTTTTTTATAGGGGACTTAAAGAACTCAATCAAATAAAAGGAAAATGTGTTAGATAATATGAACAATCGCGAAAATGAAATTGTAACCACTTATACTGTAGAAAAACTGTAACGCACCCCAATTGTACAGAAATCATGTTGTAGTGCATTTCAGAATTCCATATCACAGAAAGAAAAATCATGTGTTAAACCTAGGTAATAAAAAAAATATCCAACATCTCCATAATGCATAACTTCAGCGGGACATTCTTTTCTGCAGCTGTGTATATGATCTTTGTATTTGTAAATATTCTAAATACAATGTTAAAATTTTGCTTAGTGAGAAAAAGTATAACGAATATTAAAATTCACCTTTAGCAATTTCTAATTATAGACAGAAACTTACTTGAATTCTTTTTTACAGTCCTGTATATTACGTGCAAATATGTATACGATCGCATATTTAGCTTAAATTATTCAAGCAAAAAAACCCGATTCAAATTATTGAATTCATATTTTCGGGAATCGCTATTGCACTGGTGACCAATCCAGTTTATTGTATAGTCCGTTACATGATTTATTTAAATTCTACAAACATCTCTTATTATATCAAATGTAACTGAACTTCAGGATGCATTAGTTTTCCAAATACATACAATAATTGAAAAAGCTCTTCAGCAATCTTTTCTAATAGACCATACTTTGGATACAATATCTGAGATCTGGACACAGGTCCAAAATCTTTTATGCGTCTCTGTAAATGAACAACAAATGTGATGCAAATGATACTTAACTGCAAGCTTATTGTAGTAAATTTCAGTATTTATCATTGTATTGCTTATCTCAGTATATTAATTTCATCATGTTTGAAATAGCGCAACGCAATTAAAATAAGCTGGGAATATTTTTTTTCTCCGTAGACTATTATATTACCGAACATTTTTCTGCAATCTTGTAAGTGAATGTTAAATCTTTTCACCCCATTTTCTACAGAAATCCTATTTTAGTGCACTTCAGAACCTGATATCAATTTCAATATTTTTAAAATAACCTTAATAAAATAACATTATTAAAATACGTTGCAAATGGTTTTTCTTCACAGACCATAATATAGTGAAATACTTTTGAGCTCCCTGTACGCACACTATAAGTACTACATTTAACATATTCGATAGTAACCATGTTTTTCTGAACCTTAAAAATGCATGTAAATTTCATTACATTTAAAATTATGTAACATTATCAAAATACACCACAAATGATTTTTTCGCCTTAGACCATAATGTAAAGTTTCCTTTTGAGTGCTCCTGTGATTCAGCTATTATTGCTACCTGGTCCATTTTCAATGCCGCATATGCTATGGTAAATCTCAATAACGTATGTTATTTTCGTATGAATTCCACTATATTTACCCAAGTTGGAAAACGGACAGACAGACGGCAGACCCCAGGCACTCGGCATCCGGTATACAGACAGGTTGAAGTCGTAAACACTTTCGGACCATGTTAGAAAGTGTCAAAAAGCGGGTAGTTTCCGTAAAACGAAAAAAAAAACAATGTTAGGAAAAATGTACTACAAAACTGTGTTTTAGGTGGCATTTTTGTATAATTTGTACATATATGCTCTGCATACCATAAAAATTTATAGAAATTTATTATAAAAAAATTCTTAAAAGTGACAACATATTTTTACTTTTTAAGAGCTAAAAAAATGTGCAATTAATATCCATTTACAAACCTGTTTCCAGTACACTTTGAGCACATCATGCCAAATTGAGATATTGACTGAGGGAATGTATTGCCTCACAATTACATTAAATCTTTAGATTTTAAGCCCGAAAGTGCATTTTTAAAGTGATATTTATTTATATTTTCAGAATTGAACAATTTTCAGAATTAACACACAAAAATATTTTTTTTTGATTAGTTGAGCTTTTCTTACTTTCTAAAAATGATAAAAATTTTTTTCATTGATCATTACGTCATTTACGATATGTATAAATTATTAATATTTTCTAGTCGTTTAATATTTAACCTTTAAAAAAACTTATTTCATTTTAAAATTAAATATTAACCACGCTCAGACGATAAACTTAATTTTCTTTAAATAATAACTTTTGATATCATAATTCAATTTCATTTCATTGCAACATCAGAGATATTTATTTTATTTTCAATATGTGACGTCACAGTCGTCTCTTTTTAGCACTTACTCAAAATTACATTGTGTTATTAAAAATGAAAACTTGAAAACTTATACTTTGTTTCATAAATGACGTTACATTGATATTTTTAAAATTCTTAATGGAAAGTTTTCCTCTGACGTCACAGTTGGTAAAAAGTTGAATTTTATAGCCTCGAACCGAAAGAAAGAAAAAGGTTCATTTTGATTATGGATTAATATCTGGAAAAACTACCAAAAAATTTATATTCTTGTAAAGTGTGAAGTTATATTCTTGTAAAGTCTTCTAAGTGTAAAAGAAATTTTATATAATAGTTTGCGTGATATAAGAAGAAAAACAGTATTCCTCTGACGTCACAATTGGTGAAATTGCGGTTTTGAATCTCGAACCGAAAAACAGAATAGCGTCCATTTATTTATTTCATTTTATTTTATCACGTGAAAATCTTTCAGTTGAAAATTAATTACAGAAGAGAAATAATTATTTCTGTTTTTTATTTTTTGGCAACGAAAAAAGAAAATAATTAAATATTATGGAAAATTTTTCAATTTATTCTGTATGAAAAATAGTGAAATATTGAATTATTAAGAAAAATATTTGAATACAATAAATAAAAATTAGCCTATGTTCATTTCAGGCCAATAATTTACCTATATACAAAAATTCAAAGACATTAATCCATCCGTTTTGAAGCCAAGTTCATTCCAATTTTCGGACACACTTTCACATTTATAATATATATAAGGATAAGGATATAAGGATTATAATGCAAATCTCAAGTACTAAATACGAGAAATTTTATCCATTTTTTTATTTAAATTATTTTTTCACAAAATTAAACAAAAGTTAAATTTTAAACAGCGACATTAAAAATCCCTGTCGGCATGGCCTATAGGCGGAGGTAGATTTCGAAGAGTGTTCATTTAAACAACAATAAAATAAAAAAATGATTAGAGATAAACCCAGTTTAACAACTTTATTTAGCCGCTTTTGAAAAATTTTTAATTCATTTTTTTGTAAGAACTGCTTTTATCAGAATCATCTTAAGCGAAATTCGACTCAAATGCCCATTTTGAAATCATATTTTGAAATATATTCTGACTTCATTAAAAAATCGACCAATACGCACATTATATAGTTCCTAAATAACAAAAGAACTGTCAATTGAATGCGTCTGATAGCAAAATTGAATTTAAATTAAAAATCAGTCATAAAATAACCAATTTGTTATTAAAATACATCCTCAATTCTCTAATCATGATCGCTTAGGGGAATTTTGTGCAAAGTGCCCACTTTGACAGCTTTTTTAAAAATATATATTTAGCCTTTATCAAAAAACTGATTAATACGGCACAGTATACAGTTCCTAAATAACAGAACCTGCAATTGGATGCGTTTGAAAGCAAAACTAAATTTAAAAATGAGTCAGAAAAACGCAATTTTGTTATTTGAATACCTCAATTTTTCAATCACGATCGCTTCCGGAAATTCTATTCAAAGTATTCATTTTGGCAGCTTTTTTTGAAATACACTCTGCCTTTATCAAAAAACTGGCCAATCCGTCACATTATACAGTTCCTAAATAACAGAACCTGTAAATTGGACGCGTTTGAAGGCAAAAATGGGTTTAAAAATTTGTCAGAAAAAACGCAATTTGTTATTGGAATACTTCCTTAATTTTCAATCACGATCACTTCGGGAAATTCTGCACAAAATATCCTTTTTGGCAGCCTTTTTGAAATATATTCTGTCTTTATCAAAAAACTGGACAATACGTCACATTATATATTTCCTAAATAAGAGGATCTGCCATTTGGATGGGTTTAAAATTCAAAATGAATCTATAAATCAGTCAGAATATAAGCAGCTTCGATTTGAGGTTTTTTTCTCCAACTCCTATTTTTGTTTAATTTATTTTTGCTATCAGAATTGGTCCTATGAAAAACTTGTTAATATAAAAGTGCAGATATTATTGAGAAGATGTAAAATACATTTAATTAGATTTGATAGCTTAAGAATTGACTAAGTTATGGATTTTTTTTTTCCACCCTCTTTTTCTTTTCGTTTTTAATATTTTTCATCGGTAAAAATTGGTCTTATCAAAAACTATCAAATAATCCTATCCTATCAAACAAAAGTTTTAGATAATTTTGAGAACATTTATAAAAAATTTAGATGGATTTGATATCTTAAGAATTGACGAAGTTATGAATTTTTTTTCTCCCAAAAACCTTGTTTTTTTTGCCCCTTGAGCCCATTTTAACTTAATCTAAAATTTATCATGCATAGACTTTTGGCCCATTTTTTAGAAGTAATATAAACATTAAACTGATTCGATATCTATTTTAATTAAGAACTTATGGCGTTTTTTCGATTTTCACAAAAACCCTCCCTATTTCTACCCCCTTGGTCCGATTTTGCCCATTAACGAACTCGGTCAAGATTTTATACCCTTTGATTTTATGTATCAGTTAGGAGGAGATTGGAACAGAATTATAGAAGTTATCGAGTACAGAAGAAAGTGATATAGATATACAGCGTGAGTCATAAATATCGAAACAATAGGCAGTCTCCTTAAATATTGCCCCTAGACCCATACTTCCAATTGCAAAAATTCATAAAGAAAAGGTGAAATTTTTGATAAGATAATTTGCAACTCCATGGGGAGAGGGTCTATCTGAAAAAATACGAAAATTAAATTTTTATACGGCCCCCGTAGGACAAAATTCCCAATTAGGAAATTATTCCTTATCCATTCCTAAATTGAACAAAAAAATTTCATCTCCATATCTAAAAACCTCACAGAGATATTAAAATCCAAAATTCGTGACTTGCACCCCTTAACCATGCCTACAAACGAAGAGTTTCCGACTCATTTTGAAAGCACGTGAGGGATCGTCCATAAACTGTCCGTTATAAAATGTCGATTTAAGACAGTGTCTCTTATTTAAACATAAAAATGCAGCGTATCGATTAAAGATAAACTTGTTTTAAAAATATGTTGGGAGCCTGAATTGGAGGTCTTCATGAATCGAAATATCTAGGTCCAGTCCCAAACTGACCCATAGGGAAAAAACTGACTTGTCTGGAAAATACGTTAAATCATAGCCCGGTTCAGCAGCAAATTTCTACATAGTTTTTTTTACTTCGGTGTGGGAAAAATTGCTTCGTATGGAGGAGTTCTGACCAAAAATTCCTTTTATAGCTTTTCGTTTTTTATATTTATACTTTTTATTATTAAAGAAGTGCCAAAGGCTGTAATATATTTATTTCATCAATGAATCTCTAAATATAAATTTTTGACTTATATATCATTAATCCATATCCCATAGGTTGGAGACTTTGAAAAATGTTATGCAATAAAACATTTTAAGGCGGAATCACATAGGAAAGAAAAAATACGTTATAGACAGATGCCCTTCCTAGGAGGTGTAATTGGAGTTTATTTTTTTCTCAGATAATACTGTATTTATTTCGCATGAGTCAACATATTTTCGGTTGAAGACAGTATTCCATCATAGGCAGATTTTTTTTTCACTGGTTTTATTGTATTTAATTTTTTAGCCTTTGAATATACTATTCGTTAAAAAAATGAAGTTTTAAGTTTTTTTTTTTTTCTTGCTTTTTGTAAAATAAAAGTTTCAAAATCTATGTGCTTTTCGTAAAAATTTTGATTGAGACGAATTTTATTGTCTGAGCGAAGCGAAGTCTTATACTCAGAGTACGTAACGATATTAAAAGTCAAAAAAATTCTTTCGTCAAGCAAATCTCAAAAAGTACTTGTCGGATTTTGATTCTGTTTGTACCAATGGGTACCTATGAAGGTAATCTGGTGAATGCACCACCTACGAAAAATTAGTTCCAAATAGTTTGAAAGTTATATTAAAAAAACTAATAAAAAAGGACACTATATTTGCATACGTCACAGAAATCTGATGTGCGTCATTTTCACCGGCTGGATATTTTTGTGGAGAACCGAATCAGAGTGCATGGAGCAAATAGTTTGAGCGAAGCGAAGTCTAACATGGAGGAAAGAAAATACGCAAGCAATTTTTATTTAAATACAATAAAACATATTTAAATTTAAAAAAGAAATTGGAAAAGAAATCTGTTTTATTATTATTATTATATTATTTATTTAAAAGAAAAAAGCCATAATACTTAGTGACTTAGTATTCGGGGTTTTGCGATAATTTTTATAATAACATTTTGTAATCGCATCTTTTGCTTGGCATCTTATGTATTTCACGCGTGGAAATTAGGAAAAAATCTTTCGTGTTTAAATAAAATACGAGTTTGACATGATTGCTTTAGATACACTGTAAAAAAAAATCTGTAAAGGTACTAAACCTTTTCTAGGAAACTGGGATTCCAAGAACTTTTCTTGTAACGATAACAGGAAAAATTTATGTAATCGATTCTGAAAGTTGAATTTTTGCTGTTACCGTTACAGGAAAAGTTCTAGGCATCCCAGTTTCCTAGAAAAGGTTTAGTACCTTTGCAGATTTTTTTTTACAGTGTAGTACTTTTAATCATAGATTATATTCTGTTATTTTGTTTACATAGATTACTTAATATTATTTCTCATTAAGCAACCTGTGTTCCCCGGCGATTATTGCTTTATTGCACGCATTTTATAAAGGCAACATTTTATGAAAACATGTACATGACGCAGATGTCATACATGCACCAAGTTGATGCGATTGCAACAAAATGGCGATTTCATGTCTCACATGGTAACCCGTTTATTTTGTTCCATCACTTTATTTAAAAAATAAACAATGGTGGAAGCAATAAATATACAGTTATAAATAATAAACATAATAATAAATAGAATAAAAAGTATAAATATGACAAAAAATCGTATTAGAGAAATATTCAAAAACTTTCACCGAAACAAAGGTTCTACCAATTTACGGGAGAAGAAATCGCGCCACGTAGTGCATATATGATATCCGTGCTATATTTATACGTAAAAATAAGCATAAGCGTTCATCAGGTTTATTTATGTAACTGTTCATATCTATTTGCAACAAATATCACTTTCTGAAGTATCCACAGGATGAAGGTTTATAAAAAAACCAAGGTAAAGGTAATATTGGAAAAGTACCATGAAATTAGAGTAGGTTTATCATATACGGATCGGGGTTTTGGCAAATTTGGCGAAAATCATTTTTGAATATGAGTTACAAATATATTTCTCAATTTGTATTATTTTAAAAATAAAATAATAATAATTCAAACACACAATTAATTAATAAAGAAAAAAATATATTTATATAATTTGATAAAAAAAAAACAATTTATTAATAAATAAACAATAATAGCCGGGTTACCAGGCCATGCAAAATAACGACATTTTGGCGCCAATCATGCGAAAGCAGCGCAGTGCAAAAGGGGGGGGGGAGCGAAGGGAGGAAATCGACCTGGTCGCGGAAATTTTTGTGGAGTCAAATTTGTTCTACCAACGTCATTTTTGGTCTGTTACATAAAAAAATTATGTGGGAAGGTGAAAATTGTAACAGTTTCTTGGCGCACTTTTCTCGTCGCACGCCCATGTGCGGAAAAGTTCTATATTCTTTTCTAGCATTTTGGCGAGCATTTTAAATTATTTATTTGGCATTAAATAAATCGATGTGATTTCAATATTTAGTTTTGGGTTTGAATTGTAATACTTTCCAAAAATGTTGAAAATTGTTTATGCATTTGGTTTGTCTGTCCGTCTGTCCTCGCTCTAATACCCGTAAATATACGCTTATTTTAATGCAATTGGTAAACCTTATTAACGTCCTCTAAGCATGTTTTATATTGTATATAATGCATGTTAGATTAAAATTCCTTTAGAGGAGCACCCTAAAGAATTTGATTACATTATGGTCTATGGGAAGAAATGTTTACAGAGTATTTTAATGACATTACTCTATTGAGATGGATTGAATCTGATATAAATCACCGAGTTTCACAACGATTACGTTAGAACAGGATAGTCATAGCATTTTTAATCCATTTATCGGGATACACGAAAGAAATCAGCTACAATGCTGTCTTTTAGTAATAATTGCTGAGATGAGTTTTCAGTTTTGGCATGTACTTTTAAATTTAACTATTTTTAGGTACGTTCGTAATTATATAAATACGTAGCATCTACAGTCATTGACTGATCCGTCCGTCTGTCTACTTATCCGTCTGTCCACATACAACAGCACGAAAACTACCCAACCGAATCGTTTGAAATTTTAAATATATATTTGTCGCCGAATTTTGTTGAGTCATTTAAAAGTATTCCGTTACATTATGGCCGATGGATTGAAATAATTCCAAGTGCTTTTTAATTATAACACCCGTAGAAACATAAAGAAATCGACATGCATTTATGAAAGGCACTAGAATGTAAATTTTGTAGAATATGCCACAGAAAGAATACTTATTATTCATTTAGAGAGTACCATAAAAGAATTCCGCAGCATAATGTTATGTGAGGGGGGGGGGGATTATATTTTTCAATTCAACAGAATTTTATTATACAATCATTTTCTCATTTGAAATTACAAAGTCTTTTAAATAGTAATTTATTCAGGAAAAAATGCATAATAGAGTTCACTTTGGCGTATTGAGCCTGCGTGTTTTGCTTAAGAAATGTATTCAAATTTCTAAATCACTTGTGATGATACTTTGGCAGCTCAAAGATTATGCAGACGAGATATTCAAATCTCATGTCGTATCTTATACTACAAATATTCTCAATTCCTTTTATTTAACGCATGCTAAAGCGAAATATTGCTCAACTCCATGAGAATGGGTTTGAAAAGAAAACAAAATAGCGTAGGTAGTGGCCAGCATGCATTACCTATTTAAATCCAATTGATCATATCTGGAACACAATCAAACGACGCATCGCATTCCTTTGTTGGCGTTTTTTCGATTTTTATGTACCACTTTTAAAGAGAGCCTATATTCTTATCGAGAATCTCATCGCATCAATAGAAATCAGATGTTGATATTATACTGTTATATATATTGTCTATTCTGTATTAACTATTTAAGGAGTTCACACACCATACAAAAAATTCTCTCTTTCTTTTCAACCATCATGATTTGTGCCATTTTTACGTACTAAAATTGGTGTAGAGTGTCTGTTTATCTTCTTGGCGTAATTTCAAAGAGTTCAAATTCCGATACAAGATATTTTAGGGTTTTATTATTTGCATTACTTTTAATATATTGCGTACGTTTAATTTTATAACCACACATGACTGTTTTGCGTAGTTTGCTTCCCTCTTTTTCAACCCTGTATATGAATTTATATAGAATATTTTGTAATTCTATAATTCAGTTTGGTTATTTTCGTCATTTGAATATATGGTCAATTAATGGTAGCATCGTACTTTTTTTTCCTTTACTTTTTGCAAGTTATTATTAAATATACGTTCTCAGCAATATCGCTCAGACTAATCCCTCTGAGGGACGTCCTAGTTTATTTTATTCACGTATTAAGTCAGCCAGCAACAGTGATTTTAATACGGGTTTTTCGAGACTGCGATTGAAAATTTTGTCCAGTTTACACATAGGAAGAAGGAAACAGTCCCCTCCTTTATGAAAAGTACGTTAGGCCCGGCCTGGCCAGTCTTCAGAGAAAAGCAACGACTCTGTCCTGGCCCGGCTTGGTCCCAGAATACAGATTTTTTAACATAATCTCCAGGAAGATAAAAAGCCTGAAGTTGTCAGATCTAAATTTAAAAAAAGAGAGACTTAATCTGCATCTTAGAAAAAGAATTCTTTTAAATGACTGGCGGACATTTAAACAGTACACTTCGTTTGTCTGCATAATGAATTTTTCCCCACTATTTCTTGCCTTTAAATTATTAAATGTTTAGAATTTTCAAAGAAACTAGTTGGATGTGCCAATCCCAAAACTTTCTTCTATCTCATACGTACATTTTAATATTTTTAAAAAATAGTTACTCATTTTAATGCTTTAATAATTTTAATTCAATATCATACCAACTTTGATTTTCATCTTAAATTTCTGCTTCAGTCAATTAATATGAGTAAAAACGAATTTCCGTCTTTGCACGAGCCGATAGACAATAGAATGATAGGCAGATTTTTTTTTTTTTTTTTCAAATTTAGGAAGATCCTACTTGCCTTACCAAAAAAAATAATCATATACAAAAAATTTAGTTCAGTTCTAGAACTAACTTCATACACTTTTAGGTGGTGCAATATTGAAAATGACTAAAATTCGCTATTACAGCGCCCCCTTCTGGCGGATTTTTTTCAAATTCAGGGTGTACCAACTAGCCATAACCATCCGCTTACACAAAAAATTTGGTTCAATTCGATGCATAACTTCATATACTTTTGGTCGGTACAATATTGAAAATGGCACAAAAATCGCGATTGCAGCGTCCCCTCCGGCGGAATATTTCAAAACTGAAGTAGGACCTGCTTGCCACAGCCAAAGACATTCACAAAAAATTTGGTTCATTTCTATGCATAACTTCATACACTTTTTGATGGTAGAATGGCGACATACACACAGAAACACGGACAGTCAGGCATTTTGAAAAACATGTTTTTCGGAATCTCTGACCCCTGAAACGTGTAAATCCGTCGAAAAACGTAAGTAAAAAAAATTCGATTACAATACTTTCTTCTATTGAAGATAGAAGAAAGTAAAAAACAACTTGAAACATATTATTTTTTATTTATTTACATTAATTTTGTTTCGGCAAATTTGAAAAAATATTTACTTTTGAAAATATGATTTTTTAAAGTTATATTATTTTGTCAATAAATATGTTTAATTGTTTTAAAATTATTAAAAAACAAAACTCCTGGAACAAAACTGAATTCAGATTCTTATCTTTAATTAAATGGAAAGAAATTGAAATCCGATAAATAATGTTACGAGTTATAACGATGTTTAATTATTCCATTTAAACCAGTACTAACCTCATGAAACTTTTTTAAATTGTAAGAGAAACTTTAGGATGTGATTTTCTTAGAAAGTTATAAGGCTAATCATCACAAAAAAGAAAAAAAATCAAAATTCAAATTAAAAAAATAGACTTTTTACGCATTTCCTAGAATTGTTAAAGTAGCATAGTTTTTGGAATTGCGCACATTTCAATTTGTGTATAATCCCTCAAAACCTGATAAATTTTTTAAACGGCTATAACTCTGCGAGTTTTGAAGATATGAAGATGCAACTTTTTGTGTCTTATTCAGGACTGGATAAGGAAACTTTACCTAACTGGAATTTTTGTCCTACGGGGGCCGTATAAAAATTTAATTTTTGATTTTTTTCAACTAGACCTCCCATGGAGTCGCAATTTATCTTATAAAAAATTCACCTTTTTTTATGAATTTTTGCAATTGGAAGTATGGATCTAAGGACAATATTTAAAGAGATAGCCTATAGTTGTTATTTATGACTCACCCTGAATATAAACTTTTTTACTGATGGTAGTTTTGCGGTGTCTAGGTCATAATCGGCGTAGATCTGCAAAAATGTTTCAGAAATTCCAACATAGGAACGACCGCAATAGGTAGTATTTCTTACGAAATCTACCTAAAACTCTGGTACACATAAAAATATGAAAATTAGAGGTAATTTAGAGGTATGTGATGCACGCTGATGCAGACAGTTTTTAAATCGAACATTTAATTTAAGAGATATTTAATGTTAAAATTGATCAAAATTGTTCCATTGTAAAAGTTTTATTGGAGCAAAAACTATAGACAGGAATATAAAAATTTTTAGATCATTTTATACATTAGAAGTTCTCGATGTACAGATTACATTTATTAGGATGAGCGAAGCGAATCCTCTACTAGTCCACTCAAATTACAATTTGTCGTACGCTTTATAAAAAAACTATTCAATATTTTAACTTCAAATTAAACACAAAAATAAATTATGATCTGTAGATTTGCAGAATATAATTTTTTTTACAGTAAAACGTTAAAAAAATTATTATTTTAATTAATTTATTTTACATGCATTTCCAATACGGACGCATTTTAGCAAATAAATAAAAAATGAAGCGCGTATATTTTCAGAAAAAAAAAGTTTAAATCATGGAGTAAATAATTATAGATAGAATCATGATTAATTTATTAAATAAAACATGTTTTCATTATCCCGCAAAATCGTTTGCACAGATGACACTTAAACATTTTAAAAGAATTGTATTATGGATTTCTTTTTTTTTTTTTTTTGTAAACTGGCAACAAAATAATTGTAAACAAATAAAATTAATTCTTAAATTTGGCCGTGTTCAGCTGCTACGCGCGCTGCACGCGTGCGCTCAGGACCACGGACATGGAGTGGGTACCTATAGTGGACGGGATGTGCGTTCAGCACTCGGTACTGCGCCACCGGTTACTGTAACTGTTCGCTCAATAATAAATGGAGAACAGGTCACGGATGTAATTACTTGTGGTGCCAATTATAAAGATAATCTGTTACAAACGATTGTGAGCTCGCTGGTCAAATGGTCAGAATGCTGGGCTTGTACCCAGACGATACGGGTTCGAAACCTGCGCGGGCCAAAAGTTGGTTTGTGTCTTTTTTTTTTTTTTTGGTTGCTTTTTATTAATAAATAAGACATTTTTATTAAAGGTAAATTTTATATTAATAATACAGAAGCACATGTATTTCTATTATAATAATAAAAGACTTATTTAAATACGAGAAATGAGATTTTTGCGGAGAAAGCTTTAATATTCTAAATTTAGAATATTAAAAGGATAATTAGAACAATATTAATATCGTTCCAAAGTGATTTATATACTCTCTTAAAACGAAAAAGCTGAAATAACTCAAGTTGAGCTGAAATCCACTCTTTTCCCATGTTGAAAGGAACCTTCTCAAGAAGAGCTGAAATAACTCAAGTGAATGAGTTGTTTTTAATCAACTCATGATTGAGTGATCTCTATTTTACTCATACTTGAGTGAAATCAAATCAATAAAGGTTAAATCCAGTAGTACTTGAGTGATTTGTAATCAAGTCATACTTGAGTGAAATGAAGTCCTTTAAGACTGAATCTCCTAGCACTTGAGCGATTTGTAACCAAATCATACTTGAGTGAAATGAAGTCTTTAGGATTAAATCGAGTAGCACTTGAGTTAGCTGCAGCCAACTCGTATTTGAGTGAAGTGAAATAATTTAAGGCAAATCCAGTAGCACTTGAGCAATTTGTTATCAATTCAAGTTGGAGTGAAATGTTGTCATTTTTGATTTAATCCAGTAGCACTTAGGCGATTTGTAACCAATTCATACATGAATGAAATCAACTCATTTAAGAGTTAATCCAAAACACCTTGATTTTGTAGAATTGAATAAATTCACTCTTAAGAAAAGCAAAATTGCTTAAAATTACAAAAATCTTCAAGCGATTTTTAAATCGTCTAAATAAAATCACATCATTTAAAACTAAATTCAGTAATCCTCGATTAATTTTTATCAATGAAATTCAATATAACATGGAATTATTGCCACATTTTCAAGTGTTCCAATTAAATTCTCATTTCGGATTTAAATTTCTGTTTATTGACATTACAAGGGTATATATATATATAGAGAGAGAGAGAGATTGGAAAACTGTAACATGGATTCTCCAATATTTCTTCCAAGCCTTTAATTAACAAGACTTAAAACATTCTAATTTACATGACAAAGTTCTCTAATGAATCATAAAAACATTTTTTTTTCTTCTAATTCAATGAAACTGTTTCCTATGTCAATTTAGGGGAAAAGGCAATTGAATCGTTATACAAAATTAAATAGAGCTTACATGAATTTTTTATTATTCTGTCAAATCAGAAATTTTTAACATCAGTATTTTCTTTTGTTAAATTTAAAAGTACATTTATTCATTAAATTAAAAATACTGGTGATCTCAAAATTGCAAATTGGAAAACACTTATTCATGCAAACTGCCTAAATTTGCATAACTGTACAACAGCACCCGAACAACATTAAACAGAATATCAGCTTCTGATGCTGTGGTGCTAATGGGATTTTTCCTTTCTTTTCTTGGGCAATTTCAAGTTTACATATTTTCCAATGATATTTATAGCTTCAGATATGCTTATATACAATTTTAATTTTTTCATTAGCTTCTGATTTAATTGTAAATAACAATTATTTTTTTATTAAAAATTTACGATTTCAATCAAATAAACCAATCTTAGGCATCTGACTAAAAAAAATATTGAAAAAATAAACTTGATATCAGCCCAACGACTCAACTTCAGCACCACAATGTCAGAAGCTGATTGTTCCCCTTAAGAGTTTAGATAATCCTATGCAGAAGTTATTTTCAAATATCTTGTTTGGATTTTAAAATGTTTACCTTTTTTTTTGGGGGGGGGGGGCATAGAATATTTGAGGATGATCTGTAAGTGGGTTAGTTTTTACTTTTGCAATTTTGGTTAGTTTTTTTTTAAAATATTAATAGGAGTTTCAGAACCAGTTTTGAAAAAGAAAGTATTAAAAAACATAAAACCTAAATTTAAAAAAGTATTCCCCTCCCCCCCACACACACACATGGCCAGTGCAGGGTTTAAATAAATGAAATTGAAAATATTTTAAATGGATAAACATCAACCCATGATACCTTGTTGTAATTATTCCTCGATTTAAATCTCAATCAAAATCTTATATTTCTTAAACTGACTAAATTTTAAAAAAATATTTTAATTGTTTAGTTTGAAATCTGAAATGGCTTTGAAATCTTAGATAAAATAATTGTTACCCATAGCATTTATATAAGCACATTGCAATTGGGAAATGTGGAGTAATGCCATTAAAAAACTTGTATAGCTAAAATTTTCATTATGGACAATTATTTTATTGTATGAAGAACCTTCCAATAAATATTGTAGTACAAAAGTTAAATGCAGAAATAACTGAGAAATGGATTTATTGACCATGTGCAATTATTCTTTATATCATTTAAAACATTTGCTAAAACTTGAATTTATATTCAAGAATAACTTATTTCTTCTTAATTAATCTTTTAAATTTTGATTTTATTCAATGTTTCTTAAATCAACTAACTTTTAAATAAATATAAAAGCATAAGACTGCAGCATTTTATGTCAAAAGTTAGAGCCAAATGTGCAATTTAGAATGTTGCAAGAAAGAAAAAAAACTAATTTTATTTAACAACAAAAACATTTTATTTAGCAAGAACAAAATAAAATTAACATTAATTGATAACAATTCTTTCCAACATCAGATAAACAAGTTTCAATAACATCTTTAACAGGACCTTTATAAATATAACAGTCCATTTGCATTAAACATTAAATACGTAAAGAGCACATTGTAATCTGTCCACTGGTTTGTCCAACTTTTAAAATCTTAGGCAAAATAGACGCTTTCTTGAAGATCCTTGAGATTAAATAAGATTGTTGAATTTCACTTCTCACAGTAGAATTTTTCTCCTCCATGAAATCACCATCTTCCTGTGTTAAAAGAAAATATTGAAATTAAGTTAAAAAGTAATAAATATAATGTTAAGGAATGATTATGAACATATTAAAATATTTTGCAGCTTTCAGATTAAATGTTTTATAAAATTTCCCATCCATAGTCTAAACAAAAAATGAACCATACACTAAAAATTTTCGCTTTATAAATATTACACTACTGAAAATTCAGCCAATCATGAATAAAATTTTAATAGTATAAATAAATCCTGTGCGATTACACTTATCTGCTTGTTTAAATCATGGTGTTACTTCTGATACAATCTTAAAACAAATCACCATTTTAAAAACAAATTTAAAATGAAAGTTCTTAAAGCAACATTATAAAATATTGTTGAAAATTCACCTTTGTTGCTACTTTCAAAATGTATCAACGCTGGCAAATACCCAACCAATATAGGTTTTTGTGGATTTTTAGTTGTTTTTCTATATATTTGCATATTTATATAACACAAGATAGAACCTACAACAATTAGACCAGGGTTGGCACGGTTTAAACCAATTGGTTTTAACTATGGTTTAAACAACTGTTTACTCCTTTTGGTTTAAACAACGGTTTAGTTTAAATCAACTGGTTTTTTCTATTAAAAAAATTGTTTTTTTTTTTCAGAAAAAATCTAATGACATTTTCTCTTTTTCTTAATAATTTATGTATGTCAGATTATTGAATATAAATAACTTCTATTTTTAACACTTTATATCAGCAATAAGCATTGGATGTAACAGGTTTAGATCATTTTTTGGGTATAGGATTAAAATCAGTCTGCATTGGTGAATATATTTATTTCTCTTTAGAAAAAGCTTCGAACATGTGAATTGATCTAACATAAAATAGATTAAAAATATTCAATATTTAATAGAAAATATCTTAATTTTTTGAAAACTGCAGATTATTTAACGCAATAACATAACACAATCCATAAGATTTCAAGCTGTAAAAAAAATCCCCAATCTTAATTGGGGAGGTTATCTTAAGCATTAAAATCAAAATATGAAGTCGAATAAGAGAGTTTTCAAAGATTGGATGCTACTTATAGCATTTTAATAATAGTGATTTTTCCCCCCTGTTAGTTATTTGCTGAATCTATGACCAAAAATGTTGACTTCAAATTGTCATTCAAGAAACAAAATCTCAAGAAGTATTTGAAATTTATTATTTGGATAGCTATGGAGAAGAATATTTTATTTATCAGACTACTTTCAAATGTTTATTATTAGTAATTAAAAGATTAGTTACAAAGATTTTCAGAGTATCAATGCTTCACTGTATACAGCACTTTATTCTTAGAACATAAGACAGTTTGCTAATACTGTTTAAATTAAATTTTAATTTCTTTTATTTTTTACATAAATTCATTGTAAATATTCAATTTAAATCATTTTAAAATGAAGTTACAGTTTATAATCCAATGTCTATTTTTATCAATAAATATGCATGTATATGTAATAAGAAGGGATTAAAAAAAAAACCCGGTTTAAACCAAAAAAAAAAAAAAACTTTTTTGGTTTTTTATAAAAAAAAAAAAAAAAAAAAAAAAAAAAAAACAGGTTTTTTTTTCAACTCTGCAATTAGACTAAAAAAAGAAAGAAGTTTTAAAATGTCCTCATTAATATTCTTTCTTTCAAATTCCTTTCTTCTGAAACACATCTATTGTTAAGCTAATTTTTATGTAAAATGGAGAAAATGTTTTTCAATATTATGACAGTTTGCAGATGAAACCAGATTTTAATACTTTCAACTTAATTTATTTGCATGAGTTCCTCACTTCCTTTCTATAATTTGATAGCTACCCTATTTCCATAAAAGGGGATATTATTCTTGTTATAAAATACATACTACTCAATAGGTTCATAATGCAATATTCCTCTCATAATCTAAATCAAAATATATTTCAATCAATTCAATGCGATATTAAATTAATGTTCTATAAATTGAATGTCATTAAATTGCAACTTAATTTTCAAATAAATTCAATACAAAGATCACTCTACATTAATACAACAAAGCGTGTTGCACCAGTTAGATTTTTTTAAAATTTTATAGATATTAGTTAAACCTTCAAATTTGAAATTAAAAATTTTTGCAATATTCAAGGATCAGAGTAAGTAAAAGGCAAAAAAGAAGAAATAACATATGAAAAAAAAATAATTAAATAATGAAAAAAAAAAAAAAAAAAAAAAACCAAAAAGTTCTTAATGACGCACAAGATAAAAATTGAGTAAAAAGTTAAATAATTCATAAAGCAAAAATTGAGCAATATGTTAAACAATGTGCAAGATAAGTATAAAATAAAAATGTGAAAATAAAACATATACACGTAAAATTTTATGGACATATATAAATTGGTATAGAAATCGAAGATGGCTGTCTGGTGAAAATTATTTTAAAATGTCAGATTTGAGGCTACTATGTCTACAGTAAAAATTAAAACTCTGAATGGTGCAAAATCTTTGGCTGAATTCATGGAAAATGATTCCTTAATGTTTTGATTCCTATTCTACCATATAACAATATAAATACGATTAATAGAAGTATGATGATGTTTGCATCATCAACGTTATAAATTTTTAAAATTGTAATTTTTTGCTACTGTTCAAAAGAGACTATTTTTCGACTATTATTCTATTTTTCGACAACAGAGAATTACACAATGAAAGAAATAAGGATTTTGTTGATGATATGGAATAGTGGTGTACCTAGTAGTTGTATAATAAGAAAGAAAAAACCATTGTTGTGCACATAATGTGAGCTTAGGTGTACATATATATAATATACATATATAGTGTATATAAATTAACTCATTAAATTTGAAATTTATTTGTGCACCTTTTAAAGACAATTTTTAAAGTTCAAAACTAATAAAAAAGGAGAATTGATGCATAAAAAGTACAATTATTAACCAATATAAAATTAAAACATTGTTTAACCCTTCAATTTATCCCGAGCATTGAAATCAGTCTATCAAAAATAAAAATGTTTATTACTTTATTATTTTAATTAATGTTTATTACTTTAACAATTCATTAAATAATGCAAAACATTTCATATTTATTTTGTAACTGTCTGTACCTTATTTCCGTTTGATTAAAAATATTGCATTGGCTTTGCAGTTTCTTATTTTTCATGTGTACAGATTAAATCATGGTATTTTAAATTTTTATGTAAATAGCTCAGTAAGATGATTTGCAGATTGATGACTTGTATATTAATTACAAATCCAACTAATAAAAATTATTTTTTAAGTAATTGATTGTGGCACTAGAACTAGTTTAAAAACTCCGCATGAAGAATTGGTACAAAAAAAGACACAGGCTTACTTAACAGAAGACTCATTTAAAACTGACCCTCTATTTGCATGTTGCAGGGCTGCGATTGACAAAAAAGTAAAAAATCTGAAAATTGCGGGAACGACATTTGAGCAATAAAACTTATGAATTTCAAGTGGAATAAATATTATAATTGCTTTAAAATTTATATATAATAGCTTACCCAAACCCGACAAACTTCGAGTCAAAACCGGTAGGCTTCAAGCCGAATACTATTCCAAAATGAAAAAAAAAAAAATCAATATAGTAATGGAATAATGGAAAAATAGCCTACAATTATATCTTAGTATCAACGATATGTAAATTCATAATCAATTTTTGAAAATTTTTAGAGAAATCAGCTAGAATCGAAGCAATCCGCCAGAAACAGTTAAAGCTATACCCAGCCCCAAAAGTAAAATGAATCCGAACATCACTAAAAATAGGTCCACTTTAGTCGGATTTGACTTTAATAACCAGTCGGATTGGATTAATTTGTCCAACCCGACACTGGACTCCACCCGAAACCCGATCCGACCCCGACAAATAAATATTTCGATCTTAAACCGACTCGAATCCAATTCTCAATGACAAAAATTAAGACCAGCCCGATTCAGTCCAGACTACTAGATGCGTCAGGTTCAGTTTGCCCGACACGATGCAGCATTTTACATGTCATCCAACCCCCCCGCCGCCCCCCCCTCAAAAAAAATAATAATTTTCGTTCTTCGTACTCCGCATCCGTAATAATTCAAAATAAGTAAGCCAACCGTAAATTCACAATCAGGGGAAACTGATCCGCAATTTCACGTAGTTGTAAAAAATAACATTTGATCATAACTTCAGTTTAAATTTTATCTTGTATATTAAAAAATAACGTGTGAAGAACCATCATGTGTCAAATTACGTAGATTTTTATCTGGAGGAATTTAGACATTTCTTTTAGGAAAAATTCTGAAAGAATCAAAATTCAATCAGAAACCGATTCATAGATACCCGGAAAAATTAATTTTGTGAATCCGACTGATTTTCAAAGACAAAAAAATTACTTTCAATGTGACCTGATTCGACCGAACTAAAATTCATAAGGCACAATATTTTCCCCGACGACATTGAATTTTGACCCCGACGGGGGGCCAGGCATGCCCGACAGGGGGGCATATGCCCCCCCCGGACCCCACGCTGGCGCCGCCCTTGCCCTTAACAATATTAGCAAAATTGAGAAATAGGAGTACACTAAAAAATAAGCACTTCTAACCAGCTTTAACATCTATAAACCAGAGTGTTTTCACTAAGACACTGAATAATGTAAATTCAGTATTTTGATAAATTTCTACAAATACAGATGTAATAATTGCATAACTTAATTCTTCAAAACTTTTATACTACAAGACTGTTAAATGAACTAAGTATTTACATTATAAGACAATTTTTACTTCTCTTGATACACCATTTTATTTCAAGGTTGTTATGTACGGTACGTATGAGTATTAACATTAATTGTTTATTAAAAAAAGAGAAGAGAAACCTATTAAAAGGATAGCATAATGTAAATAAAATACTTTCATAGTACTTACTTCGTAAAATATCGGCTTCTTTAGCAAATAATCTTGAGGAAACCCCGAACATTTAAGATGCATCGAAAATCAGCTTCACGGAGCATCAGCGTGCAGTGCATTCGGAAATCCTCCATCTTATATTTTGCAAGGTCAGGTCGACAGCAGCGCCAGCGGTGGATGAAAATAACGCGGGAATGATCTGTTTTCTTCTCCACTTGACTTGCTTAGTTTCCGATCTCAATGAGTGCATTAGAAATAGAAGAAACCAAGTCAAGAAGAGTGGACCACTTAAAAATCAGCTCATTCACGATCCAGTAAATTAGAACTCTTTCTTGAGCAGCCAAATCCACTCTTTCGTTTTAAGAGAGTATATATTAAGCAAATGAAAAAAAAAGTTTTCTGCGAAAATATTCGTATACGCATAAAATAATTATTAATGTTCTTCTTCTTCTTCTTCTTCTTCTTTTTTTTTTTTTTTTTTTTTTTTTTTTTTTAAATTTTAGAAGTAAGTTTTTATTGATATTAGGATGCAAATACAATGCATGCGTGGATATTTTACGGTGTTAAAATCAAAATGGAAAATATTATAAAAGCAAAATGTAAAAGATATACATTTTTTTAAATTAAGAATATATGCATACATATATTTTAAAGAGGTGAAATATTTGGAGTTTGCCTTCTAGTTTTGTAATGAATAAAGTATGATTAGAATGTTTATAATTTTTCTATTGAAAGTATAAATAAGTGTTTTGCTTATACTAACATAATTTCGGATGTCGTTTGTTTCTCATATTTTATGACATATTTTGGCCTGTTATCCACACGGTATTAAAATATATAATCATTAAATAAGAAATATACACATACTAAAACTTTTTCTGAAAAATTATCTAACTAACAATGCAAATTCCATTGAAATCAATCCAGTATTGTAGATTACAAATCAATCTTGTAATACGTGGATACAGGGCCATCGCTAAGACTTTTTATTGGTGGGGGAGAAAACCTTAATATTGTCAAGTCAAATTTTTATATTCGCCACAGAGCCCGATCAAGCTGAAGTTGGGCCCAGGGCCTGTTAAAAAATTGGGCCCCCTACCTACCTATTTTCAGTGACACTTTCACAAAAAAAGACGGTTTATTTGACGAGTTGACAAAGTTGTTTGGATGAAAAGTGCCTAGGTTAAAAGCTTCTAGAAATTTTATTGAATCATTCAGAATATTTAAATTTTACGTTTCATATTTTATAAAACAATATTATTTGAAAAGTATTTGATTAAGGGAAAAAAATCAACCACATAATTTGTGGGCCCCTGAAATTGTTGGGCCCAGGGCCAAGGCCCCAGAGGCCCGTGCATTAATCAGGCCCTGATTCGCCAACTCATTTTATAATTTTGCCAAGTTAACGCACTTTGAAAATGTAATACAGTTCTTATTTGTAAAAAAATTAATAATATTCCCAATTAGAGTTGTAACTTTTGCAAATTCTAATATAAATTAGAAAATATATCGCAGTTTTTATTAAAATTTTAATTAAATTTGACATAAAAGTTTTAAATTTGCAAAGTGTAACAACATTTGTGAATGTTTTGGGAGGGGAGGCTCCCCCCTGTCTGTCCCCCCCCCCTTAGCTAGTCCCCCGTGTGGATATCTCAACCTTGGTTTATCAACAGCATTCCATTTAATATGAAAAGTATAAAGCAACTGATAAATGATTTTTAAATAAATAAAAATAAAATTATTAAAAAATTTAAATCACCAATTGTTAAATTGTATCAGTCAACCTACCAACTTTGACAACAAAAAACGTGCAACCAATAACACATAAGCACAAAACGCACAATCACGTGATCAAATCGCTCATCAGTTTTATTTGCGTCGCGCGCGTCAGCTTTTGAGCAGGGTTGGTTGTCATATTTTAAATGCTGATCGGGCTTAATTACATGAAATAGGTCACGTGATACTTCCTGGAATATTTTAAATTTTATTTGAGGGGTCACAGGTATGTATTTCCGTTACGAGAATCATGTTTTGAAAGGATAAAGGGATATAGTATTTGTATTTACCAATTCTGAACTATAAAAATAATGCAATAATTGAATAACTTTAAAATTCTCTTCTTCTATAGAACCTACTCCAAACAGAATCTTCTGAGCGCGCGCGCACTAAAAAAGTGGCTTTTGAACACGGCCTTTGTTATATAAATGAAAAATTAAAAGATCTGCGTGAAGTTGTTGGGTCAAGCTCTTTATAAATATTTTTGCGAAGGTCGTATTGTGGCTAAATAATATCGACTCATTAATCAGAAGGATTTTATAGAAAAATAAGACTTTAATAAGTTCGCAAACACAACAATAATTATTCGTGAAAACGTCACTGCGAGAGTGAGAGAGCGCTTCGTTAAAAAAGGTAATTCCATTAATTGAGTTGCCATTCGCTGAAAGTAAAAAGTTCTCCCACGGGGAGAGAATTACAGCAATTCTCATACGCTAACATGTATAACAAGTTGGAAATTGCACGTGAAGCGTAGCAAACGAGGTGCGTTCGTACGATAATGAAGTTTTAAAAATATTACTCTCATATATCAATCTCATAAAATTGCAAATAGTGAATTACAATTAAAACGTTCATCAAACAATGTTCTCCCTATACCATTATGTAATGGAATACTTTTGTGTGGCCTTGTAAATCAATAACAAATGTTCTTTGCATCACAAATTATGTAAGATGCATATTATAATATGTACTTTATATTGTATATAAATTTTATTAAGTTCGTATGAGTGCAACACCATTAAAATGCATTTGAAACATTTTCCCCATTGACCGTAATGTAACGGAAACTTTTGATTGTCCCTGTAAGTGATCTATGCATACGATTTTCATAAAATTTGAAATAACTCGACAAAATTATGTAATAACGATGTATTTTAAATTTCAAACGATTAAAATGAATTTGAAACTTTTTTCCCCATTGACCGTAATGTAACGGAATACTTTTGATTGCCCCTGTAATTGATCTATGCATCCGACTTTCATAAAATTTGAAATAACTCGACAAAATTATGTAATAACTATGTATTTTAAATTTCAAACGTATAAAATACATTTGAAACTTTTTCCCCATTGACAATAATGTAATTGAATACTTTTGATTGTCTCTGTAATTGATCTATGCACCCGATTATCAAAAAAATTGAAATAACTCGACAAAATTATGTAATAACTATGTATTTTAAATTTCAAACGATTAAAATGCATTTGAAACTTTTTTCCCCATTGACCGTAATGTAACGGAATACTTTTGATTGTCCCTGTAATTGATCTATGCATCCAATTTTCATAAAATTTGAAATGACTCGATAAAATTATGTAATAATTATGTATTTTAAATTTCAAACGATTCGGTTGGGTAGTTTTTGCGTTGTTATATGCGGACAGACAGACGGACAGACGGACAGACAGACGGACAGACAGACGGACGGACTGAGCGACAACAATAGGTGCTACGTATTCACATAATTACGAACGCACCTAAAAACGAAGAAATTAAAATAAAATGTTTTACAGTTAAAAATTCATAGTATCAACGAAAGCAGATTTCAAATGTTTTTTCCAGAAAATAGGATTTTGAAGAAGTAACTTTCTTCAAGCTTTCTTCAAATATATTATTCTAAAATAGCAATCAAAGATTATCGGATGTTCATTAAAAAGATTGGAAACATGCATATTTCAAACAATTAAAAAACACCAGTGGCTACTTGAAATTGTAAAAACATCTTTAAAAGAGCTTTTAGATGAAAATTTAAAAAAAAAAATTGTAAAAGTTTGCTTCGAAAATATCTTATTATGCCAGTTTTACATCATAAATAAAAAATTAAAATGCGCCAAAACATAAAATAACGTTTTTGTTTAATAAAGATGCAAAAATAAAAAAAAAAATATTGTTGAATTGAATCCAAACAAAGCATGGCTTTTGCTAGTTTTTTTAATTTGACTCATTTTTTGAGAAGTTTTTTCATTTTAAATTAAAATTCTCAGCATTTTGAGAGACCATTTTAGGTAGATTTCGTATGAAATACTACCTATTGCGGTCGCTCCTATGTTGAAATTTCTGAAACATTTTTGCAGATACAAGCCTATTATGACCCCTAGATCCCAAAACTACCATCAATAAAAAAGTTTATGTATATCTATATATCTATATTAAAAAAAAAAAAAAAAAAAAAAAAAAAAAAAAAAAAAAGAGAGAGAGAGAGAGAGAGAGGGGGGGGGTAATGCTTTTGTTAAATTGAAAAACATATTATAGTGGATGTTTAATTGACACTAATGCATGGATAATTATATAGTTACGTCAATTAATTCTTATTCAATTAAAATTTCGCTAAAGGCCCCCGTCACGAAAGGGTTAAGGAATAGTTGTTTGTTTTCAGGATAAAATAGCTAAATAAATGAGAAAATATAAGGTTTGCTTAAATTTAACAAATATATCATTTATTGTTCTGATAAGATATTTCTAAATTACAGCAGCATTATACAGATTTAAAAACTTATCAGATTTTGTTTTCCCTTTATCTTAAATCGTTAATAATTGGTGTGAACAAGTTCCCTATTCGTAAATGCAAAAAATGAACGGGGCTCGTACAGGTAGTTCGTACATTAGTTTTCCAGGTGAGATACAAGAATTTTATATATAGGGTGAATCTTAAATAGCGAAATAATAGGCTATCTCCTTAAATATTGCTCCTAGACCCCTACTTCCAATTCCAAAAATTCATAAAAAGGTGAAATTTTTGGTAAGATGAATTGCAACTCCATGGGAAGTCTATTTGAAAAAATACAAAAATTAAATTTTTATACGGCCCCCGTATGATAAAACTTCCAGTTAGGTAAAGTTTCCTTATCCAGTCCTGAATAAGACACAAAAAGTTGCATCTTCATATCTTCAAACTCGCAGAGTTATAGCCGTTTGAATAATTCATCATATTTTAAGGGATTAGACGCAAATTGAAATGCGCTCAATTCAAGAAACATATTATTTTAACAGTTCTAGGAAACATGGAAAAAATCTATCTTTTGAGTTAGTATGTTGATTTTTTTCCTTTTGTGATGATTAGCCACATAATTTGCTATAAAAGTCATATCCTAAAATTTGTCATGAAATTTATAAAAATTTCAAATTCCGTTCAATTAATTTTAGTTAACCTCCTGCTAAAAAGCAAGCGCTGTTAAAATTCTTAAAATTCTGCTTAAAATTCTTTCAGTAAATTACTTGAGTAGGTTAGACTGACAGAACCATGAAACGCTTTGAATCTGTTGGAATCACATAGATAACATAGAAAAAAATCAAGTTTTCAAAACTTTATTTTCAGGTAACTAATTAAGAAAATCAAACATTATTCTAATTAATTTTTTAACATGTTTATTGTCAAATTTTGACGAGTACTATCTGGTTTAATTAAAGATGAAAGTATGATTTTAGTTTTATTTCAGGGCTTTTTTTTTATCAATATTAATTTTAAAACTATTGTAAGTATTTATTTAAAAATTGATATGGCTTAAAAAAATCATATTTTCAAGATTAATATTTTTTTCGAATTTGCCGAAACAAAACTAATGTAAAATAATCAAAAATGACATGTTTCAAGTTTTCACTTTTTTCTTTACCAATTCTTGACTTTTAATAATTTAAAAATGAGAATCAGTAGGGAAAAAACTCATCATGCAGAAAAAACGAATTTAAAGTAAAATGAATTATATGAACTTTAAAATGTTCATACTTACTTAAAAGGCGATTAAATAATCAACTATAGATGTTAAAGTTAATTTTATTAGCTAAAGTTAATGTTATTTAAAATCTTAGTACTTTCAAGCCTTTTCTAAACAGGTCCTTCCTCGGAGAATATTTTCTTTTATAAATACAAACATAAGATTTCGTTTTTTTTTTTTTTTTTTTTTTTTTTTGAAAAATGAACGAGACTGAGTTAGTAATATTTTAGGTGAATGGTAAAAAGAAATATTTGATTGTTGTTCCATGAAATTTTAATACATCACTTTCTCAAATTGTCAGAATTTTTTATTTTTAGGATGTTAAACCATAAACTGGGAATAATAAACAAAAATCATTACACACTTTATTGTTTTTGCATAGGATTCCTATGGATTCTCTTATAACTAGCAAAAGCCATGCTTTGTTTGGATTCGCGAAGCATTATTTTATAAAATAGATATTTGAAAGTAACAATATTTTTTTTATTATTATTTTTGCATCTTTATTAAACAAAAACGTTATTTTATGTTTTGGCGCATTTTAATTTTTTATTTATGATGTAAAACTGGCATAATAAGATATTTTCGAAGCAAACTCAATTTTTTTTTTTTTTTTTAATTTTCAACTAAAAGCTCTTTTAAAGATGTTTTTACAATTTCAAGTAGACACTGGTGTTTTTTAATTGTTTGAAATATGCATGTTTCCAGTCTTTGTAATGAACATCCGATAATCTTTGATAGCTATTTTAGAATAATATATTTGAAGAAAGCTTGAAGAAAGTTACTTCTTCAAAATCCTATTTTCTAGAAAAAACATTTGAAATCTGCTTTCGTTGATACTATGAATTTTTAACTGTAAAACATTTTATTTTAATTTCTTCGTTTTTATAAATGTTAGCGTATGAGAATTGCTGTAATTCTCTCCGCGTGGGAGAACTTTTTACTTTCAGCGAATGGCAACTCAATTAATGGAATTACCTCTTTTAACGAAGCGCTCTCTCACTCTCGCAGTGACGTTTTCACGAATAATTATTGTTGTGTTTGCGAACTTATTAAAGTCTTATTTTTCTATAAAATCCTTCTGATTAATGAGTCGATATTATTTAGCCACAATACGACCTTCGCAAAAATATTTAAAAAGAGCTTGAACCAACAACTTCACGCAGATCTTTTAATTTTTCATTTATATAACAAATTTAAGAATTAATTTTATTTGTTTACAATTATTTTGTTGCCAGTTTACAAAAAAAAAAAAAAAAAAAAAAAAAAAAAAAAAAAAAAAAAAAAAAAGAAAAAGAAATCCATAATACAATTCTTTTAAAATGTTTAAGTGTCATCTGTGCAAACGATTTTGCGGGATAATGAAAATATGTTTTATTTAATAAATTAATCATGATTCTATCTATAATTATTTACTCCATGATTTAAACTTTTTTTTTCTGAAAATATACGCGTTTCATTTTTTATTTATTTGCTAAAATGCGTCCGTATTGGAAATGCATGTAAAATAAATTAATTAAAATAATAATTTTTTTAACATTTTACTGTAAAAAAAATTATATTCTGCAAATCTACAGATCATAATTTATTTTTGTGTTTAATTTGAAGTTAAAATATTGAATAGTTTTTTTGTAAAGCGTACGACAAATTGTAATTTGAGTGGACTAGTAGAGGATTCGCTTCGCTCATCCTAATGAATAAGTAATAACTGGATGTTGGGAATATCATTTTCGCATGATCAAAATCTATTGTGATATCCTGTATGAGATATAAACGTGAGAGAGCAGTAGATTGGCGAAAAAATTTAATATCTGCTTTATGTTCTTTTATTCTTTTTTTTTTTTTTTTTTAGCATCCGATGCTATTTCTTTCAGACAAGCTAAAAATGTCGTGTCATCAGCCCTGAATTTTCTAGTCAACCGATTTTGATAATTATTTTTTTTAATGAAAGCTATTTATTTGTAGTTGTGCCCATTTTAATTATCTTTTAATTTATTTCCATTTTTATATTTTATTTTTAATATTAAAAGCTTTTTCATGACATTTCTTCAAAATGGTGGCAACACAGTTTAGCTTTTCTCTCGATAATAAAAATTTATTTTCTAAAATGATTGCGTATAATTATGCACTAATTGAGGTAAAAAAAAATATATATATTTACTGAGAAATAATATTAATAATGTAAATAAAATAACGGAAAATAATTTATGATAAAAATTAATGTCTAAATCAAAATAAGAGAAATTTCAAATGAGGAAAATTATGTCATTCAGCAACCAGATAAAATTTGGAATTACAAAATTATTATGGATGCCTTTTTCATAAACAGTAACTGTTAAAGAACATTTGAAGAGAAAATGACGTCACTGTTTAAAACATCGCATTTTTACTCATAACGATATTAGGTACTACTCTGTTATCCCGTCGACCAATTTCGCCAAATTATACAAATCGCCAAATTAATAGCCAAATTATACATATTGACATAATTTTTATTTTAAATAACGAAAAAACAAATAATTAGTTGAATAGTAATAAAAATATTGATAAAAAGTCGAAATAAAAATCACTTAATGACATTTTAAACACATGAATCGTATTTAATGTCATTGAATGTGACATTCACGGTCATCCATTATTGGCATTTAATCTTATAGTTTGGCGATTATTTTTTGGCCGATGGGATAACCTAGTAGTACCCGATATTACTTTTTTATTTATTTTTTTTTTATTATTTTTTTTTTTTAAATAAAGCTGTTTTTCTGTGAGTGCATATAAAATAAAATTTCTGGATTTCGCCGGCACTCATATTACAATTTTAACTGTAGATGTGCGAATATTTGCATTCAAAATTGTAACTGGCAAATTTGACATTTACTTTGTAAATATATTTATTATATATTGATTCAATAATGTAATTACTTTTGCTTTTTTTAAAACCAAGATCGGGTCTTTTAAACATTTCATTCGTCGAATTAGACGGGATTCCATTCGTTTTATTGTTAAATTGCATTTCCTTTTACTCAGAGTCTATAAATAAAAAGAATATTGCCCAGTTAAACTGATGGCATTGAGCTCACAGGCTACGCATACTAATTGTACATTACAGCCTTGTATTTTCGTTAATTCCGTTCGAAAAAAAAATTAAGGGGAAACAGCTCTCCCCTTTCTCCTTTTTAATACTTAATCATTGAACTTCCTAAACTATCAAGTACATGCTTTATCATATTAAAAAATCTATATCCAAAATTCAGAGCAAATCGGATAATACTTAATAAAAACCCATTTAGCATTTATACAATTTAAGAGGAATTATTCCCCTCTTTTATACTTAACCATTAAACTTCCAAAACTATTCAGAGATTTGAATGAAATCTGAAAATTCTGCTTGAAAAACCCATTTATATAAATTAAGGGGGGGGGGCATTAGAACCCCTGTTCCCCCTATTTATACTTATTCAATGAACACCTAGTAACAGTCACGGACTCGCCTCATCAGAATGATCCTAATCTAAATTTTAAACGAAAACTTAATTCTGCATGAAAATTCCATTTATATCAACTAAGGGGAGGGGCATGAGCCCCCCGTTCCCCCTGTTTATACTTATTCAATGAACACCTAATAACAGCCACGGTATCGGCTCATCCGAATGATTCTATATCTAAATTTTGGACAAAAACTGTTAATTCTGCATGAAAATCCCGTTTATATCAATTAAGGGGGGGGGGGGCATGAGCCCCCCGTTCCCCCTGTTTATACTTATTCAATGAACACATAATAATAGTCACGGAATCGCCTCATCAGAATGATCCTATATCTAAATTTTGAACAAAAACTGTTAATTCTGCATGAAAAACCCGTTTATATCAATTAAGGAGAGGGGCATGAGCCCCCCGTTCCCCCTGTTTATACTTATTAAATGAACACATAATAACAGTCACGGAATCGCCTCATCAGAATGATCCTATATCTAAATTTTGGACAAAAACTGTTAATTCTGCATGAAAAACCCATTTATATCCATTTAGGGGAGGGGCATGAGCCCCCCGTTCCCCCTCTTATACATATCGAATGACCTCCAAAAACTAATCAGGGAAGCGCCTTATCAGGATATACCTATATACAAAATTTCAAGTGGATCCGATATTTTTATCATGAGTTATCGCGTTACGCACATACATACAGAACGGACGGGCACATAAGCTCTCAGGCTATGATAGCCTGTGAGCTAAAAAGCGTTTAAACTAAAGAAAAAATCCGTTTTTGATGAATCTAGTCAATGAAGAAGTAGCACGTCAAATTGTATCTCTTTATTATTCAGCAATTCCAATGTCTCAGAGAGAAATTGCTATTCAATTGGATATTTCACGCCGTTCTGTTTGCTATTATATTGATAAACACAAGAAAAATGAAGTTAGTTCATTGCAATCTAAACGGGGTCGCCCTTCTAAAAAACGTCTATCGATTTTTTTTTTTTTTTTTTTTTTTTTTTTTTTTTTTTTTCTAATCGGAGGCGAAACTGAATTCTGCAATGGCAGAATCTACATTCATCTTATCTTGAGTTTTTTATTGGTTTTCTCGATGCATTCCATTAATTTATTGCAGTCAGTTTTAAAAGGGATGGTATCAGTGTTCTCGCTGGCGCTCGCCATTGCGCCAAATTGCGACTAAATTCTTCATTTGGCGAGTAAACAAGCGATTAGATTCGCTAAATTACTAGTGCTCAATTTTTTTTTTTTTTTTTTTTTTTTTTTTTTTTATGCGTGTGTGTGTCGCTTAAGTTCAATTGCATGAAAAGAACGTGATGTATTATAAAATTTAAAGGAAGACTACGTAAAGTATCTCTTACAAAATTTAAATGAACGCTTTCTAGATTCTGATAAACTAGGGATGTTTTGCGTGTTATGTCCATAGAATCTCCCATCAATAGCGGATAAGGACAATTTTGAAAACTACGGTGTAAAAGAGATTGTATTAATATTTAACCTTATACATTTGGATGATACAGATAGTTCTTTATCCGAAGTACTGTCGGAATGGAAACTATTTAAAAGTTTTTTAAGCTCTGGTTGCAGAACAATGAATTTAACAGATATCACTGACTTCATCTATAAAAATTATATGCAAATTTATCCAATAACATGTAATATGCTACACTTTGCTGCAATTTTGCCATTACATTCAGTGGACTGTGAGAGACGCTTCAATGTGATGAATGCAACAAAAACTACATTGAGAAATCGAATATACATAAGAAATGTCAATAATGTCATTTCAGTATGTGTAAACAGGCCCAACACAGTACAATTTTGAAGTATGGGCTTCTAAGAAAAGCCAAAGAATTCTATAAAAGTAAATGTTTATTTAAATATGCCATATTTTATTTTTCAGATTTGTTCCGCTTCTGTATTGTGATCTTGTAACATCGCCTTGGCGACAAACACAGCCCACGTCAATTATACGCCAATCGGCAATTTAGTGTAACCCTATGCTCACGTGTTGTGTGACGCAGTGGATTGAGAGAAACGGTCTCTTAGCAACAAGCTCTAACGACTCTTAGAAAATAAACATTCCATTAAATTTACAGTCTACTTGCTTTTTCTTTTTAATTTAGTTTTTCTTTTTAATTTAGTACACCTCCGTACATTTTGGTCCTAGCGACCCAGAGGTATGAACGAGCCAGTGTCTTTTCTATAGAATTAAATATTGAATTTATCGAATTTCGTCAACAAGATGAATAATGTCGGAAACTGAAATAACATCGTTAAACAGAAGGCGAGGGAATATCAAGGCCCAAGTCACTAGAATATTTAACGCAACGAATGGAAAAACATTTAATTTATCCGAATGGAAAGCCCACCTGGACTTACTGTCGAAAACAGAAGAAAAGTTTGAAGCTCTTAAACTAGAGTATTATAGAATAATAGAGGAAGAAAAGTTGGATGAAACTGAAAAAATATTGAGTCAACTGGACGAGGATATTCTAAAACTAGAGGTAAGCTTAAAATCCTCTATTAATGCTTATTATGAAAATACAAATAAAAAATCAAATAAAAAATCTATTGAACAGGACCAAGCTAAAACGTCTAGCATTAAGCTACCTAGGGTCATATTGCCGGTTTTTAGTGGCAGAATTGAAGAATGGTCCGTATTTAAAAGTACATTTAATGAGCTTATTAATGATAATTCAAATTTAAAAGATAATGAAAAATTATTTTATTTGCGTTCTGCTTTGACTGGTGAAGCGAGGAGTTTGCTTACACCAGATGAAAATTATGTTTCACTTTTCAATGCGTTAGAACAAAGATACGAGAATAAAAGAGTTATGGTAGATTGTCATATAAAGAATATTTTAATTCTTTGTGTAATTAAACAGGAATCCGCTAAGGATCTCCGCATTTTATTAGATATTGTAAAGAAAAATTTAAGGGCTTTAAAGATCTTAAAGTATGATAGAGATAATTTCTTGAACGCAATTTTGCTGAATATTATTCTAAATAAACTAGATAACGAAACTCGTAAACAATACGAACTAACATTAAAGGATAATGAAGTGCCTAATTTTGATGAATTTTTAGAATTTCTTGAGCGAAGATGTCAAATCTTAAATAGTATAAGTTCTAACGTATCCTCTAAATATACTGCAAAATCCTTATTCATAAAAAGAAACAAACCTCAAGGTAAATGTTGCGTAATCTGTAAAACCGAAAACCTCCCCTAATATAATTATGTTAAATATAAAAACATGAAGTTAAGTGAGCGAATTAACCTTGTTAAGAAAAATAAACTTTGCTTCAATTGTTTAAGTTCAGCCCCTCTCATTAATTATTGTAATTCAAAAAGCACTTGTCATGTTTGCAAGAGCGCAAGCCATCATTCATCATTACATAACTATACAACACCAGTAAACAATCCTATAAACAATCTCCCAATACATGAAACAATAAATAGCAATTTTGTTTCGGAAGATTTATCACAAAACGAAACTACTGCTCATTCATTTTTTTTCGTATGAAAATGATAATAATAAATCTGTTTTAATTAGCACTGCAATAATTTATTTGACAGATGTAAATGGCATCAAAATTCCTTTCAGGGCAATATTAGATTCCGCATCTCAGAATTGTTTTTGTACATTTAAAGCAGCAAAAAAGAGTACTTGAAAAAAGAGAAAATAAATATTCCTGTAAGTAGAATAAATAAATTGCCTATTTACATTAAATCTAGAATCAAATCAAAGTTCTCAAATAAAATGAATAGTACCAGTTATGATATTGAGTTATTAATCGTTCCAAACATCTGTGACTTCACGCCCTCGAAAAAGATAAACATATCAGATTTAAAAATTCCAGCAAATATTTATTTAGCGGATAAAAAATTTAACATTCCAAGCAGTGTGGAGATAATTATCGGTGCTGAACTGTATTTTTCTCTTTTAAATGAAGAAAAAATAAAGTTAGGCAATAATTTATAATTGCAATCAAGTATTTTCGGTTATATTGTATCTGGTTGTATTTATGACAAAACAGTAAATAATAATAATACTAATTATTGTTTCTTAACAAAAAATCTTGAAATACTTAATGACACTTTGAAGTCTTTCTGGGAAATTGAAGAAGTACAAAATTTAAAACCCTGTAACAGTGAAGAATTAGAATATTGTAATGATCACTTCGATAAAACGCACTTCAGAAAACCGGATGGTAGGTTTGTGGTCACGATGCCGTTTAAACCACAGGTTTTAGAACCCGATTTGGGAAATTCCAAAAATCTTGCTTTGAAAAGATTAAACTCTCTGTGGCAACGTTTAGATCGAGATCCTGTTATGAAAAATTTATACACAGAATTTATTAAAGAATATAGAGATTTAAATCACATGCATGAAATAAAAGAAAACACGAACTTTAATGATGGCTATTACTTACCACATCACGGCGTTTTACGACCCTCTAGTAAAACCACAAAACTACGCGTCGTTTTTGACGCTAGTGCCAAGTCAACCAACGGAAAATCTTTGAATGATTTATTATGTAAGGGTGGAGTTCTGCAAGATGATCTTTTTTCGATATTAATTAGATTTAGAAAGCATATTTATGCTTTTACTGCGGATATTAAACAAATGTTTAGGATGATAGAAATAAATCCATCCCAGTATAAATATTTAAAAATTTTGTGGAAAGACAGTATGTCATCCCCGGTTAAGGTATTTCAGCTAACAACAGTTTCGTATGGAACATCTTGTGTTCCCTACTTAGCCACCAAAGTATTACAACAATTAGCTCTAGATGAGAAAAAGGAATTCCCGTTAGCATCGAAAATTGTTTTGAAGGACTTTTATATGGATGATTGCCTATCGGGCTCATCCAATTTAGAAGAATTCAGATTAATGAAATCGCAATTAATAGAACTCCTCCTAAAGGGAGGGATGGTTTTACACAAATGGTGCACCAATGAGGTCCAATCTACTGATAATCACATGTTTCCCCTGGACAGAAATTCTGAAGAAATAACTATTAAAACATTAGGGATGTTGTGGAACAGTTTCAATGATACGTTTAGGTATAAAGTTAATATTAACACAAAGAGTGATTTTACAAAAAGAGATGTACTTTCGCAAATTGCCCGCATTTATGATCCTCTCGGTCTCTTAGGGCCAGTGATTGCTAAAGCAAAAATATTCATGCAGGAGCTGTGGCTTCTTAAAATAGAGTGGAATGAGAAGCTGCCCTCTGATGCTGCCAAACAATAGGAAACCTTCCTCGAAAGTCTTAAAGAACTGGAATCCATTGAAGTACCAAGATGCTTCCTAGCTGTGAACCAATCAGTGGTGCTAAATGGTTTCGCAGATGCGTCTTCCAAGGCTTATGGCGCAGTGATATACATGCAAACATCTAATTCTAGTGAAACCATCAGTCACTTATTATGTAGTAAATCCCGCGTGTGTCCAACCAAAGTAATAACAGTGCCACGTCTCGAACTGTCAGCATGTCTTCTTCTGGCTAAACTCACTAACAAGGTCTTAAATTCATTAGACAAACAGGTAGCTTCAGTCAATTTGTTTTCTGATTCAACTATTGCTTTAGCTTAGATAGACACTGCTCCTCATCTCCTGAAAACGTTTGTGGGAAACCGCGTTGTGCAAATTAAGGAACAAACTAAGAATTTTCCATGGTTTTATATTCCGTCAGAACACAATCCAGCTGACTTGATATCAAGAGGTGCAAGTGTGGAAAACCTGTCTTCTAACCAGTTGTGGTGGCATGGCCCGCCTCTTTCAATTCTTGAAGAAACAACAGCAAAAACTGACTCTAATATAAGTGACATTAAAGATGAACATTATTCTAGTGAGCTTAAAGCTCCCAGCAACTTGACATTCGCTATTCATAATGACTCTAATTTGTGTGATAATTTAATTAATCTTAGCAATAATTTCCAAAAATTAATTAGAATTTTAGCTTATATTTTCAGATTCATACATAAATGTAAAAAAGCAACATCTGCAACCGGCCCTCTCTTGCTGGAGGAATTAAGAAAAGCAGAGAATTATTTAATAAAAGATATACAGGTAAAGTATTTCAAATTTGAAATTTCGGCCCTCCAAGAGGGATCTTCGGTTCATCGCGCAAGTAAGTTAAAATTCTTAAATCCCTTTTTAGATGGAGATAGCTTATTGAGGGTGGGAGGAAGACTAGCAAAATCAAATTTGAATTTTGACCATAAACACCCCATTATACTTCCGGCGAGCTGTCGCTTGACGAAATTAATTTTTCAATATTATCATAAACGAGATTTTCATGTAGGACCCCAAGCTCTTTTGAACACTGTGCGTCAAAAATATTGGCCACTTGGTGGCAGAAATATTGCGCGTAAAATTGTACATGAATGTTTACAATGCTTTAAAATTAAACCTATAACAGCTAGTCAAATGATGGGGGATCTCCCTCCTGAAAGAATAGTGCCCAGTTCCCCATTTTCAAATGTGGGATTAGATTTAAGTGGGCCTTTTGAAATAAAATATAAAGGTCAAAGAAAGGGTACTTTTCAGAAAATCTATGTTGCCATATTTGTATGTATGGTCACTAAAGCTGTGCACTTGGATTTTGTCTCAGATTTGACATCCGAGGCTATAATAGCGACTCTAAAAAGATTCTTCGCTCGTCGTGGGAAAAGCTCTGTAATCTTTAGCGACAATGCTACAAATTTCGTTGGGGCTTCAGCAGAATTAAAACGTTTACGCAGACTTGTTACGAGTGATGAAGCTTCGAACTTTTTAGTTTCTGAAGGTATTAACTGGAAGTTCTCCCCTCCTAGGGCGCAAATTTTGGTGGCCTTTGAGAAGCAGGAGTCAAATCTTTCAAATACCACTTAAAAAGAGCTGTGGGCTCAGCTCATCACACAGATAGAGGCTATTTTAAATTCGCGACCACTTTGTCCTTTGTCAACAGATCCTGACGATCTTCAGGTGTTGACTCCTGGTCACTTCCTCATAAGAAAACCTCTTAATTTTATTCCAGAACCCAATTTAAGTGAGGTCAAAGATAATTTGCTAAATAAATGGCAAAGGACTCAAAAATTAACGCAGTTAATATGGAAACGTTGGCAGAATAATTATCTGAGCCAGTTACAAGAATGAAACAAGTGGCTATTTAAAAGGCCTAATATTCTGCCAGGAATGCTAGTTTTGCTTAAGGACTCACAATTACCCATTTGCACTTGGTCACTAGGCCGCATTAATAAGGTTTTCCCAGGCGCGGACGGGATAGTCAGACGGGATAGTACTGATGTTGGTCAAATGTCAGCGAGAACACTGGATGGTATATACACTAGCTAATTCAACTTCCGGTAAAATTTCATGGTACAACAATCAAATATTTCTTTTTACCGTTCACCTAAAATATTACTAACTCAATCTTCAAGCCACGAGTCTGGTTCATTAATAATAATTAAAAAAAAAAAGAAAAAACGAAATCTTATATTTGTATTTATAAAAGAAAATATTCTCCGAGGAAGAACCTGTTTGGAAAAGGATTGAAAGTACTAAGATTTTTAATAAAATTAACTTTTTTAACATCTATAGTTGATTATTTAATCGCCTTTTAAGTAAGCATGAACATTTTAAAGTTCATATAATTCACTTTATGTTAAAAGCAATGCGAAATTTTCATTCCGAATTTAAAGTTTTAAATAAAGTTTAGTTCCTAATAAAATGTTTAAATGCTTTTTGAAAAATCGAAAATGTAAAGTAACTCCTTTCTGTAGTTCAAACTTTCGATTCAGTTTAACTTTTCTCATCTCCATCTTCTTCCTGTACTATTTTAATGCTCGTCAATTATTTAAAACAATGCTTTTTCAAAGATGCGGATTAAGTTCTTTTTTATAAATTTAGCTCTCACAACTTCAGGCTTTTTATCGTCCTAGAGAGGCTCTTGAAAAATCTATAATCTGGGCATAGGCCTGGCCGGGCCAGGACAGAAACGCTACTTTTTTCTGAAGACTCGCCTGGTCGGGCCTAACATATTTTTCATACCGGAGGGGACTGCTTCCTTCTTCATAGGTCAGCACTGGATGAAATATTCAATCCCAGTCTCGACACAACCCGTATTAAAATCACTGTCTCTGTCTGACCAAATACGTAAATGAAATAAGTAAAATATGGCTCAATCAAAATTTTTACGAAAAACACATACTTATTAAAAATGCCTTTATTTTACCAATATATAAATACAGGGTGTCCGAAAAGTCTGGAAACGGTCGAATAACTCGAAAAATACAAATGAGATTGAAAAACGTAAATATACGTGTTAAATATTTTTAAATAAGCTACTCAGTGATACCAAATTTGACCTTCGTAACCGACCCCCTGGGGGTCAGAGGGGGTCCAACTTTGAAATCTTAAATTATAACCCCCATTTTTTATTGCAGATTCGGATTCTACGGACAAAAATACGTAACTTTTGTATTTGATGTTTATTTCGAATCCTCGTTTATCACGGTGTAATTGAGCATATTAAATCGATACATATTTCGGCTTTTCCAACGGGATTTTCCCTAATCGAAACTAATTGGGGAGAATTTATGACATCAAATTCCTCGTCTTTTGCAATAATAGCGTTTCCTGAAAATCACCCGTGCCGATTATTTCGGTAGTGCTATACAGTTAAAAATTTGATCCATTTGCTGTAGCGTCACTCCACAGCTTTTATAGAATATCTCTTTCATGACCAATGAGAATGTTCCATAACACAGTAAAGTACACTGTAAAAAAATTGACCCTTTTGCTGCATCGTCACTCCACCGCTTTTATAGAAAACGATTTTTTTACTGTGTTATGGAGCATTCTCATTGGTCACAAAAGAGATATTCTACAATAGCTGTGAAGTGACGCTGCAGCAAATGGGTCAAATTTTTAACAGTGTAGCACTATTGAAATAATCGCCACGGGTGATTTTCAGGAAACGGTATTCCTACAAAAGACGAGGAATTTGACGTCAAAAATTCTGCCCAATCAGTTTCGATTAGGGAAAATCCCGTTGGAAAAGCGGGAATATGTATCGATTTAATATGCTCGATTACACCGTGATAAACGAGGATTCGAAATAAACATCAAATACAAAAGTTACGTATTTTTGTCCGTAGAATTCGAATCTGCAATAAAAAATGGGGGTTATAATTTAAGATTTCAAAGTTGGACCCCCTCTGACCCCCAGGGGGTCGGTTACGAAGGTCAAATTTGGTATCACAGAGTAGCTTATTTAAAAATATTTAACACGTATATTTACGTTTTTCAATCTCATATGTATTTCTCGAGTTATTCGGCCGTTTCCAGACTTTTCGGACTCCCTGTATATATATATATATATATAATAACATAAAATAAAATAAAAAAAAACTTTATTTAAAAAAAAATAATAATATATTCAAAGGCTAAACAATTAAATACAACAAAACCAGTGAAAAAAAGCCTGTCTATGACGGAATCTTGGCTTAAACAGAAAATGTGTTGATCCATTCAAAATGAATATAATAATACTTAAGAAAAAATAAACCCCATTTATACCTCCTAAGTAAGGCATTTGCCAATAACGTATTTTTTCTTTCCTATGTAATTTCGTCTTGAAAGGTTTTAATGTATAACATTTTTCGAAGTCTCCAATGAATGGAATAAAAATTAAGAAGATTAAAATATAAATGAAACATTTACATATAAATAGAGATTCATTGATAAAATAAATATATCACAGCCTTTGGAGCTTCTTTAATAATAAAGAGCATAAATATGAAAAAAGAAAAGCTATAATAAGTATTTTTGGTGTGAACTCCTCCATACGAAACAACTTTTAACCATACCGAAATAAAAAACTTTGTAGAAATTCACGGCTGAGTCGGGCTATGATTTAAACTTTTTTCCGGGCCGAGCCGGGTTATGATTTTAATATTTTTCCAGGCCGGGCCAAACTTTTTTTCTCTATGGGTCGATTTGGATCCGGACCTAGATATTTCGACCCATGCAGACCTCCAGTTAAGACTACCAACATATTTTTAAAACAAGTTTATCTTTAAATCAATACGCTGCATTTTTATGTTTAAATAAGAGACACTGTCTTAAATCGACATTTAATAACGGACAATTTGTGGACGATTTCTCTCGTGCTTTCAAAATGAGCCGAAAACTCATCGTTTATAGGCATGGTTAAGTGGTGTAAGTCACGAATTTTGGATTTTAATATCTCTGTGTGGTTTTTAGATATGGAGATGAATTTTTTTGTTCAATTTAGGAATGTATAAGAAATAATTTCCTAATTGGGAATTTCGCTCTACGGGGGCCATATAAAAATTTAATTTTCGTATTTTTTCAAATATACCCCCCCCCCCCCCCCCCCCAGGGAGTTGCAATTTATTTTATCAAAAATTTCATATTTTTTATGAATTTTTGCAATTGGAAGTATGGGTCTAGGGGCAATATGTAAGGAGTTAGCCTACTGTTTCGGTATTTATGACTCTCCCTATATATATATATGTATATACAGTGGCGGTCAAAAGTTTCCGGCCAGCAAAAATTTTTTAGTTAATTTGTAAATATACCCATATGAAGAGGAATCTCAAAGCGATACTTATACATTTTATTGACTTACTAGCGGCCTTCGCCCGCTACGCTGGTCGGTTTATCTAAAGAAATCTTGAAGAAGTAGTTAGATAAGGTTCAGACATACATTAAAAAAAAAAAAAGCAAGTCGATCAAATATCAAATATTTACTGTAATTTTTTAAGAAAAACAAAGTTTCGAAAAAAAAAATTAAATCGAAAAAAAAATTACACTGACATATTAATGCAAGGAAATTTTCCCAGAGAGAAAATTCGCCTTGAATACAATATTTCAAATTCTTTTAATTGCTTATAGGCGTTAATGCCAACATAGTGAAAAAAAATTCCATGCTGGGAATCGAACCCGGGCCATCAGTATGGCGCACTGACGTTTTACCGACTAAACCACATGGAACGACAGCCAGCTTGAAACTTTCTCATACTTAAGTAGACTAGCGAAAACATAACGATAGCGCGTTTTAAAATCGCACAGTGACATCTATTGGATTTTATATGTACTAAAAAACGTTATGTACTAAAAAACGTGAGCAGCGCACCTAATAGTTTCTTTTGTTTCTTTTTGTTACTTTTTTGTCTGTTGTCCGATTTTGATGAAACAAAGCCTATACACTGCCCGGGAGTGTGCATTCTTCATTAGTGAAAACCGCATAAAAATCCATTCAGTAGTTACGAAGATAACCTCGAACAAACAGACAGACAGACAGACAGACAGACAGACAGACAAAAAATTCAAAAAAATTTTTTTTGTGTTTCATTGGTTTTCTTTTATCGCCCTGACTCCATTTTTGTCAATTATCTTCAATGTACAGACACACCGGGTCCTACTGTTTTATTATATGTATAGATTAGTTAGGAACTTACTTATAGAAGAACGTGTAAATAGCAATAAATTTAATTGACAAAATTAAGTATAAAAGAAAAGGCATGTTCTCAAGTTTCCGGCCACTTATCATCCTTTTGTTTTTTTCTATCCGTAAAGTGATTTTTGTTTGTGTTTATGAATGAATAAACCTGTATAGCATAGTTTGAATTCAAATTTGAAAAGTTCAGCAATTATTGTTCATAAATGAGTGATTAGTTTGTCGCAAAAAGACCTTCTCGAAATATTGCGGCTAAGTTATCGATCGGTAAAATCGACTGTAAAAGATATTTAAAAATTATATAAAGATGGCGATTACTTTCAGGACTTTTAGAGGTCCTTGAGACACCAGAAAATTACTATTCCTGTGGACAGAATAATCAGGAGAAAAAACATTGATAATTCGCACGAAAATTCCGTCACAGTATACTGTGATTTACGGAATGAAAATATTGCTGAAATAAGTTAGTCTACCGTGTTATGATGCTGACGTGATACAGAACTTTATGGAAGAGTCGGTGTTAAAAAATTTTCAGAGGTAAAAAAAATACCGACGTACCCTACTTTCATTTTCCTAGGAACACAAAGTCTGGTCAAGTGAAAACTGGACAAAAGTTCTATTTTTCCATTCTTCGAATTTGAAACTTTTTTGATAGTGATGGCAGACACTACATACGATGACGTAACAACAAAAGATATGATTCGACTTATGGTATTCCTGCAATGAAGCATGTCGGTGGACACGTTTTGCCGTGAGGAGTATTTTCTTTAAAAAGTTTCGGTCCGTTATTTGAAATCCATTGCCAGATGAATCATAGCAAACGTGGTAGCGTTTGGTATAATATGTTTAAGAAATAGAAAGTGCAAACAACTTTCTAAAATTTCTGGCGAACCCAGAGCCCGATCAAGCTGAAGTTGGACCCAGGGCCTGTTAAAAAATTGGGGCCCCCTACCTACTCATTTTCGGCGACACTTTCACAAAAAAAAGGTTTATTTGACGAGTTGACAAAGCTGTTTGGATGAAAAGCGTCTAGGTTCAAAGCTCCTAAAAATTTTATTGAGTCATTCAGAATATTTAAATTTTACATTTCATATTTTATAAAACAACATTATTTGAAAAACATTTGATTAAGGCAAAAAAAAATTAATCCACATAATTTCTGGGCCCCTGAAATTGGTGGGCCCAGGGCCAAGGCCCCGGAGGCCCGTGCATTAATCAGGCCCTGGGCGAACCAGTTGAGATACGGCAGTGAATTTTTTTTTTTTTTTAAGATAGACTCGACGAGACAAATTGAATGATAGCATTCTAAAAATTACTGCAGCTTACAATAGTTTTTTATTTAATTTTAAATGAAAAAATGAAGGCAAAAAATTCAACTAAGTCTAGCTAACGTTTCTGTGGATGGATTAACTTCGTTTTTGGTTTATTTTAATCCTCATGGTAAAACTTAAAACAGTTCTTTTTTTTCATCTTTGTACGTTTGACGGTCGCTGAGAAAATCGAATTTTTGTCTGAAATTTCCAGCTGAACATAGCCTTTTTCTTATATTTGTTTCTTCTTGTAATTGTTGCACATAAGTTTAAATGAATATAAAAATTGCTATGTATGTAACATAAATAAATAGATTAGATAAATCACGTGAAAAAATACTTATTTGTTGTTATTTTCATGTATCATATTCACTGTCTATTTTGACGAGCGAAGTGAAATATTTTTTTTATTTATTAAATTCTTATTTATTTAAGTTACAAGCCGCCTTTTGGGAAAAAGTTTAGACTTTCTTAAATTTATGCTAGCCATTGTAATATTGTACTTTTATTCATAACTTTATTTACTTGCTTATCTGAAGGTCCATATGATGAAATCAACAAATTTAGGCGATCAGGGCAAAATTTTGCGGAAAAGTTCATTATCCTGGTGTATTTGGCGAATAAATCAAAAATGGCGAAGACCGAATAGCAAATTTTTTTTAACCGCTAAAGCGGCACAACCATGTTTTTCCATCACGTAATATTTTATTTCAAAGATTGCTTTAACACAAGATTGACATTATTTTTTTTAATTGTACAAGACAAAAAGATATGTAAAGTTATTAAGTACAAATGTTCATACCAATACTTTTCACAGTTATTATTTTATGAATAATTAGACATGAATGGAAAAATCTACAAGACATTTAAAAGATAAGCGTAAAAGTATGGTTTTAAATTTCTATAAACATTTATTTGAGCCTTTGAGACGTAAGGTAAGGGCGTACCGGTAAGAACTCCGGTTTGGCGCAACACAAGAGCGGTGAGTCGGGCGCTCCATGATGATTCGGACGTGAGAATGTGTCAGCTTTTTTTGAAGGTACGTTGAATGATTCTAGGTCAATTAAATTATTGCTTATTTTATGAATGTCTGATTAATATACATCTGTTTGCCAAAGCTTGGTGCTATTTTGGCTTCAAAAAGGTAGGGTATGGTGCCAAAATATATAAATAGCTCTGAAAACAAACCTGATGAACTTTAATTTTTGTTTTCGTACGAATTATTTCTGTTTCTATATTAAAATGCGGCACAAATTCCATATACGAATCATATTGGCGTTAATTTTTTTCTAAAGCCAATTTGGCGAAAACCTCGTTTTGGAATACCAGTTACATATATATATTTTAAAAGGTAATAACAATAAATAAAAAAAAGGTTTGTTTAATAACTATAGAACGAAACAATTTATATATTTTAAAAAAATAAAAATAAATTATTTATTAATAAGTAAAGAACAACACCCGGGTTGCTATATCAAGCAAAATAACGACACTCTTGATTCATTTTAATGAATTTTCTGGATTTGGTCTGGAATTTTACTTTTTTTTTTTTACTCTGGATTCAGTTAAATACTCCGATGCACATATGACATTGGCGTCAGAAAAAAATTCGCCAACGTGGTGCGTATATGACATCTGTGCCAAAAATGCATACCTATTTTATTCACATTACGTACGGTGCTACTTGATTATCAGGTTGACCAATTTCACCTATTTACAGAAATCGCTAAACTATTCGCCAAATTACTCAAAAGGAAAAATGTTGCCATTAAAAAAATTTAAGTTAAGAAAATTGATGAATTTAGGTTTAAAACAAGATGATTATAATCACAAGTTGAATGTAGATTCTACCATTGCAGAATTCAGTTTCGCATCCGATTAGAAAAAAAAATCGATAGAAGTTTTTTAGAAGGGCGACCCCGTTTAGATTGCAATGAACTAACTTCATTTTTCTTGTGATTACCAATATAGTAGCAAACAGAACGGCGTGAAATACCCAATTGAATAGCAATTTCTCTCTGAGACATTGGAATTGCGGAATAATAAAGAGATACAATTTGACGTGCTACTTCTTCATTGACTAGATTCATCAGAAACGAGCTTTTTCTTTAGTTTAAACGCTTTTTTATAGACTCTGAGTAAAAAGAAATGCAATTTAACAATAAAACAAATGGAATCCCGTCGAATTCGACGAATGAAATGTTTAAAAGACCCGATTGATTTGGTTTAAAAAAAGCAAAAGTAATTACATTATTGAATCAATATATAATAAATATATTTACAAAGTAAATGTCAAATTTGCCAGTTACAATTTTGCATTCAAATATTCGCACATCTACAGTTAAAATTGTAATATGAGTAGAGATGTAAATTTTCCGGGAAAATATAAGTGGCGGAAAAAAACTGGTTTTTTACCGGTTTTTTTCGGAAAAAAACGGAAAAATTGGAAAATTGATTTTTCATGACTGTTTCTCCCAAATAAATTATATTTTCTTAGAGAATATTAAATAATAAATTTTTTTTCCATTTATTTGTATTAAATGAAAATTATTTTCATTTTATATTACAAAATAAACAGAAAGTAGCAAAGCCTGCTTTTAAAAGTTTTATTTTTTTCCCCAGAGCCTAAGAATTTTTAAAACACTGTTGTTTGTTATATCATATCTCTGCTGAAATGATTTTTCAATTACATGTTTAACTACCAATTGACCTAATGTAAGAACCTGAGCCAATATGTCTGCAGTTTGGAATGAAATAAATTATGCATTCCATTTACATAAGTATAGTTTTTAAGTAAATTGTACTAGTTTAAAGAAATTGTTGCAGTTTTGCCATTATTATCAATATCAGTATTACAAAAATTCCATTGTTTGTTTAAAAAAATGTATATTTTTACATCATTACACTTTTTTCTTACAATTATAATTTTATTTCTTTAAAAAATATATTTAGTTTTGGTATAGCTTTCCAATCTCAACTGAAAGTTTTGATTTAGTTTTATAATCTAAATTCAAAAAAAAGTAAGTTTTAGTTTTGATTACTCAGGTCTACAACTAAAAAATAGCATAGGATTTATTGACTATTAGATTTTTACTCACTGAAACCAAAAAAATATTTTTTTTTTTAAAGTTTAATTAAACGTAATTTTTTTCTTTTTATCCTGAAATCTGGTATTCTATTCTTGAGTAAGAAACCATATTCAATAATGTTTCCATATGGTAATTTCATATTTCTAAGAATGGAACTCAAAAGTTATGAAAATAGAACACTACAAATAAAAGATGCTTGCTATTTGAGGAATTAACAAAAGCAGTTACATACAGAGATAAACTTCTAGTGTGCTTTAAAAAACTACAAAAATTCAAAGTTTAATCAAGAGGGAATGTATAATTTGGAACATAGTTACTTGTAATAAGATATATTTTTTTTTCATCGCAGTTGTACTTTTCTAATGCAAACTGCCCATGTTTTTGCAACATTACTGTACATTATGGAGGTCAAATGGAGATCAATTTTAGATTCAATACCTTGAAAAAACATTCAATTAATCAGCTATGACGAAATCTTGAAAAATTCAGCATAGTAGTGCCACCTATAGGACAATTTACACCAAAAACTAAACATTAATATATATCAGGAACTGTCTGAATCTGTAGTTTGATAAAAAATCGTTTTTTAGTCCTTGAGATAGAGCTATTGCGATAATCATGAATAATGCAGCACAGCAGCGTCATCTGTTGAGCGATTTACACCAAAAAGTAATGTGCACAAAGTTATACCAAAGATTAACTTAATCTGAAGTTTTATGAAAATACATACATTAATTCTTGAGATAGAACTATTGTGGAAATTATGAATAATGCAGCATAACAGCGCCATCAGTTGGGCGATATGCACTAATAACTAAACATCTCGAGTGTATATCAAGGTGTAACCGAATCTAAAGTTTCGTGAAATTATGTGCATCAGTTCTTGAGATCGAGTGCCCATAAAAGTTTTGTCCCATACAGACTCACAGAATGACAGATATTTTCCAAAAACTATCAAATTGTGTTCAGGACCTTCTAAAACGTTTAAATACACCAAAAACTGGAAGTCAAAATTTTCATGAATTCAATACTTACTTCTTGAAAAGATAGAAAAAAGTAATAAATGCATGTTTCAAACTTTATGTTAAATTTTTAATTTTACCATTTCTATTAATTGGCATATTATTGAAATAATTTTGCACATGAATTAATTTTTAAAAAGAGAAGTTGCATTTAATTATGTATCTAGATTTTTTTCATGTAATCCTGTTTTTGTGAAATTGTGGATTTCTTTTATATATACTTACACAAAATATATTCAGAATTTGTGAATAAAAAATTTTTACTATTTTTAGAGTCTTATTTAGACATTTTTAATAAGGTTATTTATGCATATATACAACTTGATAAAATTCAACTGCTATATGGCATGAGATTTTTTTTTTCTTCAATCATTGCATTTCCGAAAGATTCAATTTGTAAATTAAACTTTTTTCTGAAATGCCTATTTTCAAGAGAAATTTTGCAAAGGGTCTTGTGTTTCAAACAACAAAAAAATGTGAAGGATCCTTTCAAGTCTTCTCAAACAGATTTCTGCTCAGAGATCAGATTACCCACATTAAAGTTTTCATGTGGGACACTCAACATAAAAATAAATAAAATAAAAAGTATGAGAATGTAGCTATTACAAAATTTTCACTATATTATTTCATAAATGAAATTTCAATTTTTCCAGTTCGGAAAAATTAAAAAATAAGCCTTCGGAAAAAAACCGAAAAAAACTGGTTTTTTTCCCAATTTTTCCAGTTTTTTTCCGAACATTCCCATCTCTAAATATGAGTGCGGCGAAATCCAGAAATTTTATTTTATGCACTCACAGAAAAATAGCTTTATTTAAAGAAAAAAGAAAAAAAAAAGTAATATTGGGTACTACTAGGTTATCCCATCGACCAAAAAATTATCGCCAAACTATAAGATTAAATGCCAATAATGAATGATCGTGAATGTCACATTCAATGACATTAAATACGATTCATGTGTTTAAAATGTCATTAAGTGATTTTTATTTCGACTTTTTATTAATATTTTTATTAATATTCTACTAATTATTTATTTTTTCGTTATTTAAAATAAAAATTATGTCAATATGTATAATTTGTCTATTAATGTGGCGATTTGCATAATTTGGCGAAATTGGTCGACGGGATAACAGAGTAGTATCTAATATAGTTATGAGTAAAAATACGATGTTTTAAATAGTGACGTCATTTTCTCTTCAAATGTTCTTTAAAAGTTACTGTTTATGAAAAAGGCATCCATAATAATATTCTAATTCCCTTTTATCTGGTTGCTGAATGACATAATTTTCCTCATTTGAAATTTCTGTTATTTTGATTTAGACATTAATTTTTATCATAAATTATTTTCTGTCATTTTATTTACATTATTAATATTATTTCTCAGTAAATATATATTTTTTTAATTTAATTAGTGCATACTTATACGCAATCATTTTAGAAAATAAATTTTTATTATCGAGAGAAAAGCTAAGCTGTGTTGCCACCATTTTGAAGAAATGTCATGAAAAAGCTTTTAAAATTAAAAATAAAATATAAAAATGGAAATAAATTAAAAAATAATTAAAATGGGCACAACTACAAATAAATAGCTTTCATTTAAAAAAAATAATTATCAAAATCGGTTGACTAGAAAATTCAGGGCTGATGACACGACATTTTTAGCTTGTCTGAAAGAAATAGCATCGGATGCTAAAAAGGCATTAACGAAAAGTATTACTTTAATGATGACGTTTAGTTATGACGTCGAGACGTACCAAATATAAAATTTGATTTATTCAGGTGATTTCGGACAAAAGAATACTAATAAAAGTTTTCATATTTTAATGCAGAATTTATTAAATCAAACCATAAAGAGATATTTGTAAGATATCGCATATGTGAATAACAATGAAGTCGTTTAAATGTAATATTATAATTTATAAAGGAACATAAAAAATATGGTACTTACGTATTAACGCCCCCGCAGCAGAAGTTGCGCTTATGTGCCAATAAAGAGCAATCTTGTTCGCACGCGCAAAAAAAAAAAAAAAAAAAAAAAAAAAAAAAATGGCGTTAAAAATAGGCTAAAAAAGTACTAAAGTACTAAAAATGACGTCAAAATGAAAAAAAAAACACTAAAAAGGCACGAACAACAAGATCGCTCTTTATTGGTGCATTAGCATAACTTCTACTGTGGTGGCATTAATACGTAAGCACCAAAAATATCAATGTTAGTGGAAATTTGTAAGGAGTTAAATGTTTTTTATTTAGCCAAATAATGTCGGCGGATATAACCATAAAATAACTTTAATAAAATGTATTATATTTTTCTCAGTTAATATCAAGAGTTATTCGCTTATTGGCATAAAATTTATATTAAACTAGTCGTTGGGGGGCCACCGTAATACTTACCCATCATGGACATGCATAATATAATAAATGAAAACAAGTTGAATGTGAATTCTGCCATTGCAGAATTCAGTTTCGCCTCCGATTAGAAAAATAAATAAATAAATAAATAAAATCGATAGAGGTTTTTTAGAAAAGCGATCCCGTTTAAATTGCAATGAACTAACTTCATTTTTCTTGTCTTTATCAATATAATAGCAAACAGAACGGCGTGAAATACCCAATTAAATAGCAATTTCTCTCTCAGACATTGGAATTGCGGAATAATAAAGAAATACAATTTGACGTGCTACTTCTTCATTGACTAGAATCATCAAAAACGGATTTTTTTTTAAGTGTAAATGCTTTTTTATAGACTCTGAGTGAAAGGAAATGCAATTTAACAATAAAACGAGTGGAACCCCATCGAGTTCGACGAATAAAATGTTTAAAAGACCCGATCGATTTGGTTTTAAAAAAAGCAAAAGTAATTACATTATTGAATCAATATATCATAGCAAACACGCGGTAGCGTTTGGTATAATATGTTTAAGAAATAGAAAATGCGAACGTCTTTTTGAAATTTCTGGCGAACCAGTTGATGTACGACAGTGATTTTGTTTTCAAAAGATAGAACACGACGAGACGAATAAAATGATATAACTAAATAAATAAACAACGTTAAAGAGCACAAATGTAAAATAAAAGATGTTAAAAGCATACAGCCGTTTCGGAACTTCTAAAGTCCCATCATCAGTGCTATAAAAGTGTAAAACGTAAAAGAAGTCACATCGTTAATTAAAATAAAATAAACCGTGCATCACAGCTCGCCGCTAAGGCGAACTGATCATGAAACGTCGCAAAGCAACAGTACAAGGTAAACTGGCACGCGCACCCAGAGGAGACCAATCATGTTACTTCTCGCTGAACGAGCCCAATTCAAGGAGAAAAGGAGGGGGGAGGGGGGGGAGTGACATCACAGGAATGGAAACCAGACATCAGAAAATCTTGGAGTACTGGATATGTCATTAACCAAATTACTAGAGTTTTTCCATACATGAAAAGCTTCCCAAAAGTCCAAATCATAAACAGATGAACAATATTGTATTATTGAGGCTTCGGAGAATTTAAAATTGTGACTATTTAACCAGCAATGGTTGGCGATAGCAGAACGTTTTATTTCACAATTTTTAACGTTAGCACTGTGTTCTCCCACACGTTTTTTCAAGGTACGCTTCGTCTGACCGATGTACATTTTATCGCATTCGCAAGAAATCTTATAAATACCCCAATTTAACATCTTTTATTTTACATTTGAGCTCTTTAACGTTGTTTATTTATTTAGTTATATATAAGCACAAAGTACAATCCTCCCCTCCCCTTCTTGAATAAAATGATAGAATTCAAAAAATTATCGCAGTTTACTATAGTTTTTTATTTAACTTTTAACGAAAAAATGAAGACGAAAAATTCCACAAGCAATAGCTAACGTTATTAAGAATGGATTAACTTTTTTTTTGGTTTATTTTTATCGTCTTGATAAAACTTTGAACAGTTTTTTTTTTTCTTTCATCTTTGTATGTTTGACGGTTTCTGAGAAAATCGAATTTATGTCTTAGACCTCCAGTTGAATATTGTCTTTTGCTGTTGCGATTGTAGTTTTTTTTTAATTCATTGCCACCAAATTTAATATAAAAATTGTCATGTATGCATCATAATTCATTCAAATTAAACAAATCACGTGAAAGACATACTTATTTAATTTTTATTGCGAAGCTTTTAGTTTCAGTTCTTTAAATAATAAAGTTGTGAACGCAGTGTTTTTTTTTTAGCCTCCGATGCTATTTCTTTCAGACAAGCTAAAAAATGTCGTGTCATCAGCCCTGAGTTTTCTACTCAACCGATTTTGATAATTATTTTTTTAAATGAAAGCTATTTATTTGTAGTTGTGCCCATTTTAGTTATTTTTTAATTTATTTCCATTTTTATATTTTATTTTTAATTTTAAATGCTTTTTACGATATTTCTTCAAAATGGTGGCAATTCAGTTTAGCTTTTCTCTCGATAATAAAAATTTATTTTCCAAAATGATTGCATATAATTATGCACTAATTGAGGTAAAAAAAAAAAATTATTTACTGAGAAATAATATTAAAATTGTAAATAAAATAACAGAAAAAAAATTATGATAAAAATTAATGTCTAAAGCAAAATAAGAAAAATTTCAAGTGAGGAAAATGATGGCATTCAGCAACCAGATAAATGGGAATTACAATATTATTACGGATGCCTTTTTCATATTACTAATACCAGTAATTTTAAAAAACATTTGAAGAGAAAATGACGTCACTATTTAAAACATCACATTTTTATTCATAACGATATTAGGTACTACTCTGTTATCCCGTCGACCAATTTCGCCAAATTACACAAATCGCCAAACTAATAGCCAAATTATACATATTGACATAATTTTTATTTTAAATAGCAAAAAAAAAAAAAAAAAAAAAAAACAAATAATTAGTAAAATATTAATAAAAAGTCGAAATAAAAATCACTTAATGACATTTTAAATACATGAATCGTATTTAATGTCATTGAATGTGACATTCACGATCACCCATTATTGGCATTTAATCTTATAGTTTGGCGATAATTTTTTGGTCGACGGGATAAGATAGTAGTACTCGATATTACATTTCAATATTTCTTTTCATTATGGACACTGAGATTGAGATTTTACTTTCAGGTGACTTCAGTTAGTGAAAATAATGTCATAGTAAAAATAAAATTATTATTATTATTATTTTTTTTTTTTTCTCCTTAAATAAAACTATTTTTCTGTGAGTGCATATAAAATAAAATTTCCGGATTTCGCCGGCACTCAGATTACAATTAATTTTAACTGAAGATGTGCGAATATTTGCATGCAAAATTGTAACTGGCAAACTTGACATTTAGTTTGTAAATACTTATTATATATTGATTCAATAATGTAATTACTTTTGCCCTTTTTTTTAAAACCAAATCGATCGGATCTTTTAAACATTTCATTCGTCGAATTCAACGGGATTCCACTCGTTTTATTGTTAAATTGCATTTCCTTTTACTCAGAGTCTATAAAGAAAGCGTTTAAACTAAAGAAAAAATCCGTTTATGATGAATCTAGTCAATGAAGAACTAGCACGTCAAATTGTATCGCTTTATTATTCCGCAATTCCAATGTCTCAGAGAGAAATTACTACTCAATTGGGTATTTCACGCCATTCTGTTTGCTATTATATTGATAAACACAAGAAAAATGAAGTTAGTTCATTGCAATCTAAACGAGGTCGCCTTTCTAAAAAATCTCTATCGATTTTTTTTTTCTAATCGGAGGCGAAACTGAATTCTGCAATGGCAGAATCTACATTCAATTTGTTTTATTAATTATTTTTTTTAACTTTGTTTCTATCTTTTATTTGTGACTGTGCAGTAAAAATAAATCTATTAATCAAAATTATTCGTAGCTCATTTAGGAATTTTTGCTTTTAAATCCCCATCTTTTCCATCCGGACATTCAGGCCCATGTGAAGAGGGAGGAGGGGGGGGGGGGGGTCGCCCTGTCCGAAGAGATTGAGGGAGCACCAAATTTATTCTACCAACACCAATTTTTTTTTCTGTCTATCTTTACAAGAAGATAGTATTGGATTCATATAAATTTTCAAATTCTGGCTTTCGACGGATTGTACACGTTTTAGGGGTCGGAGATTCCAAAAAACATGTATTTATAAAATATCTGTCTGTGACAGATATTTTGTGGGTGCTCTATCTCAAGAAAAAATTCACGGAATTTAATAAAAATTGATACTTAGGTTAACCCTGATATAAATTATTGCTGATTACTTTTTGGCGTAAATCGCTCAACAGATGGCGCTGCTATGCCGAAAATTTTTTTTTTTTTTTTTTTTTTTTTTTTTTTTTTTTTTTTTTTTTCAAATAACATGCATTTTATATGACCATAGGATGATTTTTTCGAGTGTCCTAACATTTTAAATTTTAGTAGTAGAAAAAAAATGGGGAAAAAAACAAGTATATCGGAAACTAGTTGGATGTGTCAATCCCGAAACTTTCTTCTATCTCATAAGTACATTTTAATATAAAAAAAAAAAAAAAAAAAAAAAAAAAAAAAAAAAAAAAAAAACGTGGTGACCTCAAAGTTACCCACTATCGAATTTCCTCGAACATTTGACCTAGCCTAATGAGATTCTGGTATCCGAAAAGCCAAATTTAATTAATATTCTGAGAAAAGGAGCTTAGTTGTGCCTCATCTTGGGTAATTTGTACTAAAACCTAATAAGCATCTATTGATATCAAGACCTAACAGAATCTGAAATTTGATGGAATTTCGTCCATTAGTTCTTGAGATATAATTATAAGAAAAAATTTGCAAAACGTAGCACAGCAACACCATATCTTGGACAATTTATGCCAAAATGTAAAAAAAAAAGTCTAATTATGTTATGGTGTAAAAGAATCTGAAGTTTGATGAAATTCTGTGCATTAGTTCGTGAGATATAGCTAGTTTAAAAAAAAAAAAAAAAAAAAAAAACGTGTAAATTATAGCACAGCAGCACGATCAGTTGAAGGATTTATAACAAAACATAATCATCGTGTAATTATGTTATACATCATTTTGTAACAAAATCTGAAGTTTTATGAAATTCTGTGCTTTGGTTGTTGAGATATAGCTATCGGAAAAATCGTGCAAAATGCAGCATAGCTGCACCACCTGTTGCAAGGTTAATACCAAAATGTAATCAGCGTCTAATTATGTTATATATTCTTGTGTAACAGAATCTAAAATTTGATGAAGTTCTCTGCATTACTTCTTGAGATATAGCAATCGCAAAAATCGTGCAAAATGTAGCATAGCAGCGCCACCTATAGGGCAGTTCACACCAAAACCTTATCAGCGGCTATGTATCTCAAGGTATCGCGGAATCTGAAGTTTGGTGAAATTCAGTGCATTAGTTTTTGAGATATAGCTATCATGAAAAACATGAAAATCGTGGCATAGCAGCGCCACCTGCTGGCCAATTTACACCAAAACTTAATCAGCGTCTATGTACATCAAGGGGTCACAGAATCTGAAGTTTGGTGAAATTCTGTGCATTAGTTCTTGAGATATAGCAATCTTGAAAATCATGAAAAACGTAGTATAGCAGCGCCACCTGCAGGCCAATTTTCACCAAAAACCAATAGGCACTAATTCATATCAAGGTCTAACTGAATATAAAATTTTATTAAATTTCGAGCATTAGTTCTTGAGATAGAGCGCCCACAAATTTTTTGTCACATACAGACAGACAGACTCACAGACAGACACACAGACTCACAGACAGACGGACAGACTCACAGACAGACATTTTCTAAAAATAGTCAAAACGTGTTCAGGACCTTCTAAAACGTATAAATCCGTCGAAAACCGGAAGTCGAAAATTTTCATGAATCCAATACTTTCTTCTTGTAAAGATAGAAGAAAGTAAAAAGTATCTGATAAAACCAAAATTTCTTTTCAGGAGCTAAACGTAAGATTTTTTAATTATGATCATATAATGTCCTAATTTACACAAGGAAAAGATATAGAATAAAACAAAACTTCACATTCTGTCCATATCTTAAATAGCATTCAATTGATTTTAAATAGGAATGTCATGTCAAATACGCATTAGGGTACCTAATTGGCACGAAAATTTTTGTTATTTTGTCTGATATGATAACCGGTCTAATGTTTATTAAATATACTAGTACACCGAACCCGGGGTTCCCGGGTCACAAAGTAAAGGTGAAAAACTTTTTTAAAATTTAAAATTGGAAAGTCTAATAATTTTTTTCTGCTTAATACGCTTTTTAAACTGCCAACTAATTCCAAAGAGCAATTTTATAATGAAACATATTATTTATGTAATCATATACAGCTTTAAAAATTATCGGTACTTCCGTATTAGCAGGGCCGTAGCTAAAAGGGCGCTATGGGCGGCTCAGCCCCCCCTAAAATATTTTGAGCCCCCCCCCCCCCTGGAAAAGATTCCAAGGTCACTCAATGAATTTCTGTTCCGAAAATTCAAATGAAATATTGTTTAAAAATCTAATTTAGTTTTGAAACCTTTTCACAACTTTGCAGAGTTACTAAATTGTATCTAAAATAAGTGTTTCAACACTCCCTCATCTTATTTGTACATATGAAGCTAACATGATGTTTAATTTTGCATCAGTTATATACCCAAAACTTCATCATCATATACTTTTCTAAGCATAAAATGAAGTCATTTTACCAGTTTAATAAGAAACAGAGAACCTACAATATGCATATGCACTAATTTATCTTTCTGCGTCAGAGAGAAAGAAAAAAAAACTATGAGCCCCCCTACATTCTCTTGGGCCCTCCCTATTGTTCACTACGGCCCTGCGTATTAGACGCTAGATAGCAGTTATTAGCCAAAGATTTCGCCAAAGAATAAAACTGCATTCTCAGTTTTTAAAAACAACTAAGAAAATATGACACCCAGATATTCTTTAAAATACATTTTTCTAAATGTTAATTGATGTATCTTTTGTAAAGTAAGTTTACTAACGAACTAAAAGTCACTAAATTCATAGATAAAAACGAAATAAAACCAAGAACATTCACCGAGTTTTATAACCGACGATATATTGACATAACAGGTTTTTAATTACTATTTTTTTCAGTTGCTATGAAAAAATGACAACTAAAATATACAGTGATCTGTTATTTTCTGTGGAGAAAAGAGATAGATGGAGGTGCAGTAGGCGATTAAAACGGTTTGATGGGCGTTATTCTTCCAATATAAGTCTCTCATTCGACCCAAACAAAACAATCACATGGAACAGAGACCGAATTTTTTAATATCATTTTTCCTCTAAATGAAAATGATCTGAATATATTTTAGCATTATAAAATAGCACTTCATTGCATTATGAATTAAAATTGCATCGCTAAAAGTTTTTTTTTTTTTTTTTTTTTTTTTTTTTTTTTTTTTTTGTGAAAGCACGCCGTTGTATTTGATGCAATGCAGCGAATTTTAGAGTTACATTTTTGGCGTCACCTCCAGCCATTAAACTGCATCTCTATTTTTTTTTTCTTTTTTACTCTATGGCTATTTTTTCTCTTTTTCCCACATAAATGCGATACTCAAGTTGCCACCATTAGAGAAATTGAACCAAAAACTACAAAAAAAATTAATATCTCAAAAACAAATTGAGATACAGTTTTCTAACAAACGGCATTTAAAAGAGCATTTTTTTCTCTAAACGATGGTATAAAGATTGAAAACATGCAATGTCTAGAAGTTTAAAAATTTACAATAGCGAAAATTGCAAAACCGAAATTTCATCGGAAAGTGTTGCCATTCAAAACATGACGTATGCGTTACGCACAGATACGTTTGGCCTTTATTATATAGATATATATATATTTACCTTTATTTAATTTTCATAAATTTTATAAATCATTTCATTCTGTAGTTATTAATTAAACTTTTCAATACTACTTTTATCCCATCGACCATTTTCGCCAAATTGTACAAATCATCAATTTATTCATCATGTAATTCATATTGGCATAATTTTTATCTTAAATAATGAAAGAAGAAATAAATTAGTAAAACACCAATAAAAGTACAAATAAAAAGTTGAATTCAAAATCACAATATGGTATAACAAACATGGGTAGCCTATTTAATGTAAACTGAATGTAACATTTATGATAATCCGTTATTGGCATTTAATTTTATAATTTGACGATGATTTTTTGGTCGAAGGGATAATCAATTATCACCGGTTTTTATTCGTTATTTTTTTTTCTTTTGAAAATAATAGAAAATAGTTTACTACTTGGTTATCCCATCAACCAAAAAACATCGCCAAACTATAATATTATATGCCAAAATGAATGATCGTGAATGTCGCATCCAATGACATTAAATAAGATGCACGTGTTTAAAACGCCATTAAAGGATTTTTATTTCGACTTTTTATTTGCATTTTTTATTAAAATTCTACAAATTATCTTTTTGTGTTATTTAAAATGAAAATTATGTCTATATGTATAATTTCGCTATGAGTTTGGCAATTTGAATAGTTTGGCGAAATTGGTCGACGGAATAACTAAGTAGTACCTTAATATATATGTATGTAATTGAAGTTTGAAAACTAAGCTTTTGCGAAATTGGCGTCAGAAGAATATCGCACAATGTCGTGCATATATGGCATCTGTGCCAAGAAAGCATCAAATGAAAAAACACATGGTGATGCAAAAAACTTTTGTGATGGTGTGAAGTGAATGTAACATTTACGATCAGCAATTATTGGCATTTAAAAGTATTTTTGCTTGAGATATTGTCAAAAAAGCATTGTAAAGATATACTTTCCCTCTCCATTCCATTTCCAAATGTACTAAATTTAAAATTATGCGAAAAAATCAAAGTTTACTTAAAACCGTGCATAAAAATTATAATAATTATCCTAATTTTTCTAATAGAAATTCTCAATTTTCCGGTATTAACAAACGCTACTTTAAAATCGCAAATTTAATCGACTAAATCGCCACGTTGCATAATGATCATCGCCACTGAATATATAAATAATGCGATATTTGCAAACACATCGGTCAAAAAACAGTGGAACCTTGGTTTTCGGCCGCCTCTGTTTTTGACAAGTTCGATTTATGACCAACTCCAGTGATCAAAATTTTACTCGGTCGGCGTAGAATAACTCGATTCGCGACCAAAGCTGTCGAATAATTCAGTTGACAACCGTCACATAACTCTTGTTATAAGTCAAGTTTGGAGTAAAGTGCGCGTATCAGAGTGCTTTGTGACCTTCAGTACAGTAAAAAATTTAACTTATTGTTTTAATTTTAATCAGTTTTGCGAAAATTTTAGCCTTTATTATGACTTCTAAGAATGAAAAATCGTTTAATGATAGCAGTAGTAAAAAGCTTAAGCGAATTACTGATCAATTATGAAAAGAAGTAGTGTCAAAACTTAAGAACGATGATAGTGTAATCAAAATAGCTAAACAATACGGTGTAGATGAACTGTCAATTACTCCGATTATAAAGACCTAGTCGGATGTGGCAACCCCAAAACTATTTTCTATCTCATACATTTAATGCGTCAAAATTCATTATTACAGTGCAAAAACCAAATGACAATCATATGCTCACCGTGAAGATTCTAAAAGACATGAAATTCCGAACATTAGTTTTTGAAATAGGACTGTTGCGGATATCGGCGAAAATACAACATATATGCGACACTTGTTGGATATTTACCCAAAACACGCAATGAGCAATAATATAAATCAAAGTGTGCCTAAATCTCAAGTTTGATGAAAATTTGTGCATTAATTCCTGCTGTAGAGATATTGTGGTAATCGGAACAATTCAGCATTAGCAGCGCCATGTGTTTGGTTATTGGAACCAAAACGTAAACAAAGCCAATTCATATAAAGATTAACTGAATTTGAAGTTTGATGAAAATCCGTGCCTTAATTCTCTAGATAGATCTATTGCGAAAATAATGAAAAATGCAACACGGTTAAGCCATCTGATGTTGAACGATTTAAATCAAAATGTAAATAGCATTAATTTATATCAGAGATTACCAGAATATATTTTGTTTTAATCCCATGCATTAGTTCTTGAGATAGAGCACCCAAAAAATTTATATCACATACAGAAAGTCAGATACAAGAATGGATTATGATCGTGAACTGAGGTTCCACTGTATATTATATAAAAATTTAATTACAGCTGGTGATTTCAATGTCAATTTTACAAATAATACTAGAAATGAATTTTCAGTATATTTTCATCCTTTTTTGACATAAATCTATTAAGGCTGTATTTCGAGGGACTTTCTCCAAGGAAGATAATTTAACCAATAATTTTTTTGAAAATGTCCTAGAATATTATTCAATAATTGGAATAAGCTATTCCAATAAGTATCAGGAAGGAGAAATAAAAATATTTTACTTTTTTTTTTTTTTATTATTATTTAAATGGGAAAATTCATTTTTATATGGTATTGACAATCAAATTATGTTTAGCGACCTTTGGGTGCCATGATCACAAAAATCGCGCTAATGGCGGAAATATTTCATATTTATAACATCTGATCTTTAAAACAAGTAGATAAGAATGCCACGAATCCTATACGAAAAGAATAAAAATTTCTATTCGCATTATTTTTCTACAAAATATGATCTAAAATTAATTGAATCTGTCAATTTCTGTACGAATAAATTAAAATTAATTTCGTTTTTTCACGTTTTTTGTCCATTGATTAAATAGTTCAATATTGAGTGAAATAAGAAAAAGTACTGGGAATATTTAAAAGCAACTGAGGTTTTCTTATATTCTATATATAATTATCAAAAAATTTAAATGACTAGTATTAAAAAATGCTCTGACGAGCACCAAAAAAGGTTTAACCAAATGTTTTAAAGTATGAAAAAGTGTTTGACAAGAGCTTCTAATTGAGAATGAGAAAGGACAAGGGGTCCCTTCTTGGCTGCAATTCACTGTCAATGTCAAATTTGAAAAAATCATATTTGCGCTTTTTCCATATAAAATAAATCAGTCACTGTTACGATAAAATTGTTTAGTGTAAAGGCATAATTGGAAAAAACACAGCGTGATTAAACATGAATGTAAAGCAAAATAGGGCCAAAAACCATAGTTCCCGCAGCCAGTGTTGAATTCAGACACTTTTCTCCGGGAGGGTGTTCTGTGGCTTTGGGGGGGGGGACACAATAGAGTTCTAAGGGGATTATACTTTTTTACCATTAAAAACACAAAATCTCAAATTTTATTGGTGTGTGTGTGTGGGGGGGGGGGAGCATTTGATACCTTCGGGAGGGAATGTCCCCCCTGCCCACCTCCTGCATTCAAAACTGCCTGCAGCGTATCACATTCACGCAGTCCCACCATAAACTGGCGCAGTGTAAAGCAGCACAGAAAACTGATTTGTAGTGCAGTTGCAGTGCAGAGTCAACAATGCAGTTAACATGTAAAGCACGATTGAAAGTTTTACTAAAAAGTAAAGATAGAAAGTTTTACGCAAATTTCTTTTATATGGAAAAAGCGCAAATATGATTTTTTCAAATATGGCATTGACAGTGAATTGCACTTCTTCATACAAACACTTTTTCATACTTTAAAACATATTAACCTTTTTTGGTGCTCGTCAGAGCATTTTTTAATACTAGTGATACAATGTATAAGGATATCTTGCAAGACCATTTTCTGCCTTATCAGAGAAAAAAATTTGGTCGGAACTATTTTTCGTAACATGATAACGGCATAAATAATGTATGCAAGCCTCGGTAAGCAATGGTTTTCGCACAAAAAATTTCGTTTTTGAAATGGTTAGCCAAAACGCCCAACATGAATCCAATAGAAAATCTTTGGAAAGAAGTTGCCAAAAGTCTGCGGAACTATAAATATCTCAACTCTGCCGGAATTTCACCAAAATTGCAAAAAATGTGGAAAAAACGTATCATAGACGGTCTTTAACCCTTGATTGTATGAATGTCACGTTGCTGCGCCGCAGTACTTATTAGTAAAGCTAATAAAATAGTATTTGTAAATGTTGATCACTGTAATTTTCTATAACAATACCACTTTTTTACAAACTTGTGAAGGTGGCCGGGAACTTTTGAGAACCTGCGTTTTCTGTTATACTTAATTTTGTCAAATAAATTTATTGATACTTACACGTTCTTCTATAAGTAAGTTCCTAACTAATTCTATATTAATAAAGATACAAGTATGTTTGTCTGTCAGCGCTGTTCTGAAGAGACTGCTGTACGTAGAGTCACAAAATTTGGAGGGAAGGTACTTTCATACATGTAGTTTTGCACCTCGAAGCCCGATTTTCGATTATTTGATTAGATTTTTTAAAATAATTTTTAGGCGATTTTTAGCGTTCTTTTTGCGGTTTTATCCCAATAGTGAAAGGAATACGGTTTCATTCTTTTAACACAATATAGCATTTTTTTTTCTCTTTTCAACAAAGTTTATTCGGAATTCCTACATCGATTTTTAAATTTTTAATGAAATTTTTTATGCGATTTTTAGTGTTTTTTCACATTTTGCGGCTATTTTTTTGATATTGATAAAAGGAAAATTGTTCCGAACATTTATTGTAATGCAAAAACTTTTATCTGCTACGATTTTTAGATTTCAACGATTTATAATTCGATTTTGAATGCGATTTTTAACGATTTTTCGAGATTTTTTGCGTTTAGTATCTATTTTTTTTCCATAGTTTTTCTAACAAAAGCTTGAACCGTTGAGAATGTAATAGGTAGAATTTTTTTTGCGAAATCTATCTAAAATATCAAAAGTTTAGGTATCACTATTTTTTAATAGAATTTTCATCAAATATCTTAAATTCTTGCTTAAGACCGCCACCCCCCTTGAGTATTATATCTCCTAATAGGTTTTTTAACGGAGTTTCATTTAGATATAGTTTTGATAAGAATAGCGTGCGCTCTCTGGTGGTGGAATATGGAACCAACAGACAGCGATTATGTTAAAATTCGGAAATCTTACAATATGATTTGTTTTAAACTGTAAGATTGTTTATAATACATGATAAAAATTAAAAAAAAACATGGTGTAACATATTTGAGGGTGCAAAAGGAGAGGGGCGCGAACAAAATTAGGAAATGTTACAAGAAGACCTGTTTGAAACTTTAAGATAGCTTATAATACATAATACTTATAATAAAAATACCGACGATGTCCTGGAGAGACTGCTGCACAAAGAGCTACAAAATTTTGGTGAGAAGTTCCTCTATATATAAAGTTTAGCACCTCGAAAGCCGATTTTTGATTTTTTTAATATAATTTTTATGCGATTTTTAGCAGGTTTTTATAATGTTTCGAGGTGGTTTTTCGCCATTAGCGAAAAGAATGCGGTTTCATCCTTTTAACCTAATATAATGAATTTTGTTCTCTTTTCAATATAATTTATTTGGATTTCGCGTAATGACTTTTGGATTTTAGTGAATTTTTTAGTGCAATTTTTAATGTTTTTTCTTATTTTGCGCTGTATTTTGATATTAGTAAAAGGAATTTTGACTCAAACTTTTAGTTTAATGTACTAAATTTTGTTTACTAATTGGCGCATGCGAAGAGAAACCTACACCCGTCCCTAAGTTTCAATTTGGCACACCCCCCCCCCCCCCCCGCGAACTTCTTTTTGTGATACCAAAAATGACGTTGTTAGTATAAATTTGGCACCAAATAAATTTCCGTGCCCGGGGCAATCGCCCCTTTCGTCCTTTTCCCCTTTTGCACGGTGCTGTCTACTAACATTCATGAATTTCAGCGAGTTTTTCAGATTTTTTGCGCTTGATGTCGAATTTTCAACATTCATGAAATATTTTCAATTACAATGTTTTACCCTATTAGAATAAATTTTTAACCCTGCTCTTTTTTATTATTAACGATTTTTCATGCATTTTTCAATGACATTTTTAGCGATTTTTAGTTCTATGGTAATTTTTGATATTCCAAAATAAAATTGATTAATAAAATTTTAATTGTATGTAATTTTAGAGAATTTTTTTTTTTTTTTTTTTTTTTTTTTTTTTTTATAGATTTTTCGCGTGCTGCGTCGATTTTTTATCATCCATAAAAGATTTCCGTCTAATACTTGATTATGATGTCGATCAATTTCGCCAAATTATATAAATCATCAAACGACTCGCCAAACTATGCAAATTGATGTAATTTTTATGTTAAAGAATGAAAGGACAAATAAATTAGAAAAACATTAATAAAATACAAATAAAACAACAAAGTAAAAATTACTTGATGACGTAACAAACATGTGTAACGTGTTTAATGTCAAGTGAATGTCACATTTACGATCAGCCATTACTGGCATTTAACCTTATAGTTTGGCAATTAGTTTCTTACCGACCGGATATGATTTCTCATTAGAATATTTTATCCATTTGAGAAAATTCTGATTACTGTGATTTTAAAATTAACTAGCGTTTTTTAATGCAGTTTTCAATGCTATTTTTAATTAATTTTTTAATGCGATTAGTACGATTTTTTTCGATCCCCACAGTGATGTTTAAACAATTAAAAAAGGCATTTGGTTTAAAATTTGTAGAATAATTTAATAAATTTCACCATCTACATTTTTAAAATTTTGTCTATTTTCAATGCGATTTTTGGATACATTTTCTGTTCTGCGTAGACTTTTTTGTAATTCATGAAAAATGCGATTGCTATGCTTTACCCGACTAAATAAATTTTTATTCTCGGGATGCATTTACATTTAGCTATTTTTAATGAATTTTTCAATGATTTTTTTAGTGGTTTTTAGAGTTTCATGGCTATTTTTTGAAGTTTGTAAATGGAATTTAATTTCAAATTTTTATCCTTACTCTTTTAAAAATTTTTGCCATTCACAAATTTCGAAATTTAGCAAATTTTAATGCGATTTTTAGCAATTTTTTTATTATTTTTTATATTTTACGTCAATTTTTTTTGCCATTCATGAAAGTTTTCCAATTGCAATGTTTTACCCTTATATACCCTAGCCCAGGCGCGGATCCACGGGGGGGGGGGGGCGATCGGGGCGATCGCCCCCCCCCCCAAACCAGTGTTGAATTCAGAGTTTTTTCAGGAAGGGATTTCTGCGACTCCGTCGGAGACATTCTATTGTTCCAGAAAAAACGCGAATTTCATTAAAATGTCACTAAAAAGCGCTAATTTTGTGAAAGTGTCGGGGAAAAAAGAGCGAATTTCGCCAAAGATCGCGGAAAAAGCACGAATTTTGTCGATGGTTGCGCAAAAAAAAAAGAATTTTGACAAAGGATCGCTAAAAAACGCGAATTTTGACACAAGATAGCTGAAAGCGCGAGTTTTGTCAAAGTGTCGAGGAAAAAGCTCGAATTTTGTCAAAAAGTCGAGGAAAAGCACGAATTTTGTCAAATGTTTGCAAAAAAAACGTTAATTCAAAGTATCGCGGAAAAAGAGCAAATTTCGTCAAAAGGTCGTGGAAAAAGCGCTAATTTTGTCAAAGGGTTGGAAAAAGGGAAGGCAAAGTATAGCGGAAAAAGTACTAATTTTGGCATGGGATCGCTGAAAAAGCGTGAACTTCGACATAGGATTGCTGAGAAAGCGCTAATTTTGTCAAAGTATCGCGAAAAATCGCGAATTTCATCACAGGGTTGCAGAAAAATGCGAATTTCGACAGAAGTTCGCGTAAAAAACGCAAACTTTGACATAGCAGGATCGCTGAAAAAGCACTAATTTTGTCAAAGTATCGTGAAAAAGTGCGAATTTCGTCAAATGATCACTGAAGAAGCGCGAATTTCATCACAAGGTCGCGGATAAAACGCGAATTTTGACAGTGGATCGCGTAAAAAACGCGAACTTCGACATAGGATCCCTGAAAAGGCGCGATTTTTGTCAAAGTGTTGCGCAAAAAGTTTGAATTTCGTCAAAAGTTCGAGGAAAGAGCGCTGCTTTTTTTAAAGGCTTTCAAAAAACTGCTAATTTTGTCAAAGTACCGCTGAAAAGGGCGAATTTCGTCAAAGAGTCGCGGAAAAAATGAGAATTTTGAGAGAGGATCGCGTAAAAAACGCGAACTTCGACATAGGATCTCTGAAAAGGCGCGATTTTTGTCAAAGTGTCGTGTAAAAAGGTCGAATTTCGTCAAAAGTTCGCGGAAAAAGAGCTATTTTTTTCAAAAGGTTGCGAAAAGAAAGGCAAAAGAACTCGGAAAAAGTGCGAATTTCGACATAGAATCGCTGAAAAACCGTGAACTTCGACATAGGATTGCTGAAAAAGCGCTACATTTGTTAAAGTATCGCAAAAAAGCGTGAATTTCGTCAAATGATCACGGAAAAAGAAGGGTCGAGAAAAAAAACGCGAATTTTGACGTATAAAAATCAATCATCATAAGTTAAAAAAACACAGCCATCTCTTTTGTTTTGTAATGTACGATTTTTGTTATTTTTAAACTTTGATAATTTATCATTTGCGGAAAATAATAATATGGTGATTAAAAATTAAAATAATTTTCAGATTTAGTTTTGAAAAATACTTAATAGTTAAATAAACACAACCGTCACAGTCCTGGGTTATCTAATCTAAACGTTTTTCTTAAATTTCTTTGCGGCAGTCTATCCGAAATTGTTTATGTCATCCTGTAAAATAAGTATAAATGCTTGGTAACCACCAAAAATCATAAAAATATTAGATTTTCATCATATTTACGTCATTATGTAAAATTTATCGGATATGTTAATTGAGTTAAAGTTCTTAGTCCGGGAGCCGACCGTCGATTTACCTATGTATCGAGTAAAAGGACCGGACATACATCAAAATGTAGGTCTCAATGTGCACATTAAGAATATCACTGTCTGCCAGGTCCTATCCTGCCGGAACGCAAGGCAGCCGCACTTTTATGACGTCAATTTTGAGTGTTTACCTATGTATCGAGTACAAGGACCAGACATACATCAAAACATAGGTCTCAATGTGCACATTAAGAATATAACTGGATACCACATACATCAAAATGTAGGTTTTAATGTGCACATTAAGAATATCACTCGCTGCCAGGTCCTATCCTGCCGGAACCCGGTGGCAGCCGCACTTTTATGACGTCAAGTTTGAGTGTTTACCTATGTATCTAGTAAAAGGACCAGACATACATCAAAATGTAGGTTTCAATGTGCACATTAAGAATATCACTGGCTGCCACAAACATCAAAATGTAGGTTTCAATGTGCACATTAAGAATATCACTGGCTGCCAGGTCCTATCCTGCCGGAACCCGGTGGCAGCCACACTTTTATGACGTCAATTTTGAGTGCCTGCGTATGTATCGAGTACAAGGACCCGACATACATCAAAATGTAGGTCTCAATGTGCACATTAAGAATATCACTGGCAGCCAGGTCCTATCCTGCCGGAACCCGGTGGCAGCCACGCATTTATGACGTCAATTTTAAATGTCTGCCAATGTATCGAGTACAAGGACCCGACATACATGAAAATGTAGGTCTCAATGTGCATATTAAGAATATCACTGGCTGCCTGGTTCAACCATGTAGGAACCTTGCGCAGGCTTTTATAACGTTCCTTAAGAGTGCCTACCAATGTATCGAGCTCAAGGACTCATGCATCGAAATGTTGGTATGGAAGTGCACATTATGAATAGCACGGTCTGCGAGGTCCAATCCTGTCGGTACTACATTTTGATGCATGTCTTGACCTTGTACTCGATACATAGGTAAGCACACAAAATTGATGTCATAAAAGTGCGGCTGCCACCTGGTTCCGGCAGGACAGGACCTGGCAGCGAGTGATATTCTTAATGTGCACATTGAAACCTACATTTTGATGTATGTGGCAGCCAGTTATATTCTTAATGTGCACATTGAGACCTACGTTTTGATGTATGTCTGGTCCTTGTACTCGATACAAAGGTAAACACTCAAAATTGACGTCATAAAAGTGCGGCTGCCTTGCGTTCCGGTAGGATAGGACCTGGCAGACAGTGATATTCTTAATGTGCACATTGAGACCTACATTTTGATGTATGTCCGGTCCTTTTACTCGATACATAGGTAAATCGACGGTCGGCTCCCGGACTATCTAGTACAAATTTTAAATTGCAAAAACGTACTTACAATCGTTGAAATTAAATAAAAATTTATTTATTTAAAAAAAAAAAAAAAAAAAAAAAAAAAAAAAAAAAAACATGATTTTTGCTAAAAGAAATCATGAAAAGAAACACTCTCAAACCCTTACAAAATTAAACATGTGTTAAAATCCAGGAAAAAGTTGGAAAATGATGACGATAGACTAAGTTCTATCGAAAGGCCTTGCGTTATTTTATTTATTTTATGGTGTTTCAAGAAGTTTTTTGTATTCTATGTGTTAAAATATAATTAATTTACCTAATCTAATATAAAATTTAATAAAGTTAACTCAATCTTTAAACTTGTACGATTTATTTCTAAAGCGCAGATACACGTGAAATAAGATCTTTGAATACTTTAAGCACTTGGTTTATGACCCCTCAAAGCAGCCCGACTCATTTGTGTTCCATGCAGGAAAGCGGTTTAAGACATACATTTGAAAAGTTTCAAACTCGGTCAATTTTAGTGTTATATGAACGGGACTTTGTTTGGCTTACTTGTCAGTATAACAGAAAAATTTTACTATCACTTATACAAGCGGAAGACTGTACAAAAATTTAAATTTTGTATTTTATTTAAGAAAAGATTTTATTGACCCAAATCGCTTTACAAATATTTCTTTACCTAATTTAAAACATTCTTGTAATTGGAACTATATGTCTATGACTAATTTTTAAAGAATTAAACATTGGCCACCATTGAGAGTGGACACCCTGTAGAAACACTTGTTTTTAATAACTACATTTTAGTAGGGACGATTCCCCGTGTAGCGTGTGCGTGTATCTGTGCCAAGATATCAATTTCCATTCATCCTGCCTAAGATCATTGCTGTTAAGTGTCAGGTTTTAAAATGTCAGGATGTACTAAAAAACGTGGTAGGTAGTTAAAGCTTATAGACTTTTTTTTTCAGGAAAAAGAAATGTTCTTATTTAAAAAGCGTTTCGTGAATTGTACCATAAGCAAGATAATAAAAATTGCCAATTAAATCGGGTTCTGGATCCAAAAATTGTGGCACATTTCGATGCATTCAAAACAGTTAAAAGATTTAAAAATATAGTTTCTTTCTTTCTTTTTCTTTTTTTTTTATCTTGAAGAAAGTTAAAATATACATTTTGTTGAAAAAAATTGAGAAATCGTTAGAGGGGGCTCTAGAGGAAGCTAGGTTGGGGGGGGGGGTCATTTCACCTTGTCCCTCATGGTTATGGGCTTGCGATTCATTTGTAGAATCTTTAATTTACAGTCATGAATGGCACAAGAATGGGACAAATAATGAATTTCTTGGAAATTTTCCCATTAAATCAATCAGAGAAGATATCTTTATATACAATTTATATGTGAATTACATCATAAGGAAACAATTCTACTATACTCCGGCCTGAACTTAGAACCAGCGTAGTATGTTACCATATAAAACAGAAATATACTATTGAAAAAATGAGACCTGCATCCATATAAAGATCTTTTCTCAACCAGATGACAAGGTTTTGTTTAACACCTGAAAAAAGAATTCCGTCTTCCAAATCAGTACAAATCGTTATGTACCAAAGGACACACGAATACCGGATTTGACTACAACATTCAGCGTTGCCAATCAATCTTCATAGAAACTGAGTCTTTAACCAATATGAAATTTAAAACGGGCGAAAAAGAATATAAGTTCTCACAATTAATCGGATGAATACATTGCATAATCAGGCTTTTGGCATGTCACTTCTCAAGAAATGGTAGTAGGACATGAAATGATGTTTTAAAAACGCGAATAAAAGATATTAGAAAAAATTAAAGAAAAAAATTAATTAATGGGGTTTTCGGGGAAAGTTTTGCTTTTAAGGGATTAAGGTTTTTTTTAGAATATTATACAGCATGCGTCGATTAAAGATATGTGATTAACGTATAGTAAATACGTTAAGATATTATTAAAAGACAGAGGAAAATTTAGATATTATAAGTATCTAGGACTACTTAATTTAGAATCAATGCGATTTCTTTTCACAATTACAAAAAAATATATTTAATGCCTATAAGATAGAGTTCTTTTTGTTTAATCATAAAATAATAAATGATATGCTTTAACGTAAAACACAGCACTTATTTATTTCGGATATCAATACCAAATAAACTTCATACTAAAAAAAAAAAAAAATTACTTTGGTAAGTAGAAATTTTAATTTTTTTATTACTTAGCAAATCATTTAAATTAAAAGTTTCGTTACTGAAATTTCCCTTTTTGTCATACATATTTTCAGATGTCCTTAAAAACAATAACAATTAATAAATTATTTTAAATAAAAAAAAAATAATGGAAGGAAAGTGTAGCATATAAAACTTTCATCGATGCCTATTACGTAATCAAAACAAAAAGCACATAATTTTTGGCAATACTACATCAGTTTAAATCAAACTTAACTCGCATGGAGAAACCGCTCGATTTTGCCATATTCTTCCTGCCGTAATACAGTTAGGGTTGTAAAAATTGTTTTACAGGTGAAATGAGATTCTCTCTTATTTATTTTATTCGTTTTTTGATTGGCCCATGTTTAATGTCCAAAACTAGAATACTTCTTTTTATTTATTTTATTCGTTTTCTGATTGATTCATGTTTAATGTCCAGAAATAAAACATTTCTTTTGCCATGCTGACAGGAAAAAAATTAAATAAATAAATAAATAAAAAATAAAAAAAATTAATAATTGTCTGAGCGAAGCGAAGTCTTTATACTCAGAGATACGTAACGATATTAAAATTAAAAAAAATTCTTTCGTCAAGCAAATCTCAAAAAGTACTTGTCGGATTTTGATTCTGTTTGTACTAATAGGTACCTATGAAGGTAATCTGGTGAATGCACCTACTTTTAAAAATTAATTCCAAATAGTTTAAAAGTTATATTAAAAAAACTGATAAAAAAGCACAATTTATGTGCATACGTCACAGAAATTAAGTGAGCGTGATTTTCATCGGCTGGACATTTTCGTAGATAACCGAATCAGTACATGGAGTAAATAGTAATCATTTTCGCACTCAGAAATATTGAATGCAATAAAACGTTTTAAAATTTAATCATGCAGGAAAATAAAACTTATTTTTTTATATTAAAAAATGTCATAAAAACTTTGATTTTGAGATTTTGTGATAATCTCTTAACAGCACTTTTTGATCGCTAAAAGAATGTTTTACATATTTCGCGTGTGAAAATTAGAAACAATTACGTTTTTAAATAAAAAGTTTCTTTTATGACATCATTTTCCCTTTATATTTATTTTCATTGCATGTTTTCTTTTAACTTATACTAGCTGGAACCCGTCGAATTTCGACGAAAGAAAATGTTTAGGAAGGAATTGTTTCATTGATTTATAATAAACCCACAAAATTAGCTACAGTAAAACATGCATCTTAGATTGGTCAGTCTAACTCTCAAACAAATATTATTGTAAGCTAAAAAAAAAACTGTTTCTATAAAACTTAGCTATCTAAATTATTAAAATTTAATTTAATCGCATATGTAGTTATTAGAGTATAACAACAGTCAGTTATTATCAGTTAAGGCTCTTATGTTTGGTATAAAGCGAATGAGAAAAAATTATTCCTAATGGACATGATCACAGAATTCCCATATGAAATCTAAACCCGTCATTATTTTCATTGTCTCAAAATTTACATACGCACTTCTCATAGTATTTTAATTTGATCATTTTAAAATCACTTGCTTTTTTAAATATATAAAAACGTTATTTGCATCTGCTAAAAGCATTCCATTTTTGCGGATCCAGTCTTAAACAACATTTATAGAAAAGTATATGCATATGACATCATTAGGATGGAATATTACACAAACGCAGCAAAAACAATATTCAAGACACTCGGCAAAACAAATCGGATATCTGATGATTCACAAATCTTCACTTCTTTAATCTTACTTCTATAATAAGTCCATGTTTTATCACACATCTTTCATTTGTATTATTTTTTTTTTCAAAATTTGGAAAATATTACATACACACGGATAAATAAAATTGCTCTCGCTTAGCTTTCCGATACGAACTGAGTAAATGCGGCGAAGTCACTCGAATATTATTTAAAATAAATTTTTGTAAAGAAAATGTGTTGTATTCTTTGTAAATTAAGTTTGCAATAAACTAAAAAAAAGGCCCTCCATTTAATTGATTAATAAAAACGCAATAAAACCAAAATTCATCGGATTTTATATCGGACGATTTATTTTGACATGATATTTTTATTTCAGTTTTATCAAATTTAAGAGAAAATGGCGTATTTTTGTTGCCACAATTTCAAACTTCATACTAAAAACTATAAAAAAAATTAATAACTCATAAATAAATTGAGATACAACTTTCAAACAAATTGCATTTAAAAGTAAATTTTTTTCTCTATACGACGATGTAAAAATTTAAAAAGTGCGATGTTTATAAGTGTAAAATTTGCAGTAGCGAAAATTGAAAAACCGAAATTGCAGGGGAAAGTGTTGCCATTCGCAAAATGACGTATGCGTTACGCACAGATACGTTTGGCCTTTATAATATAGATTTTGTTTGTGTATGGAAGTCAATTCTGGTCACTAATTTTTCGACACGGATACCACAAGCGCATCAGATTTGGCGCAATTTTTTTCAAAGCCCATTTGGCGAAAACTCCCTTTTCAAATAACGCTTACATACACATTTTTAAATTGTTTTCTATTTTCAAAAAGAACTTACAGTAAATAAAATAATAATAATAATTAATAACTATAAAAAGAAATATTTTATATAATTAAAAGAAGGAAGTGAAAGTAAATAAACATTTTATGAGTAAATAAACAAATAATAAATAAATAAAGCAGGGTTACCATCTCAGGTAAAATAATGCCATTTTGACGCCAATTATGTACCCTGGTGCATATGTGACATTTTTTCCCATTTTTCATCAGTTTCCTGTTGGAATACAACTTTGAAATATGGAGTATGTATGCATACCTGGGAGCAATACTGAATTAAACATTGATTTTTTTTAATTCGATCCAAAAAGGGGCAACGGGGCTATTTTTTAAAGTTTTATACAATTTATACTGCATAAAAGAGCCACTTACCTATTTCTATATACCAGAAGAAGTAAGTGGTATGTAAAAACAATTATAGTATACATAAATAAAATTCTTGAGATAATATACTAGAGATATAAGCACCGGGTTTGGCGAGATTTTTTACGCCAATTACACGAAAACATCGTTTTGATTACCAGATACATATAGCATGCTATAATAAGACGTTATTTATTTATTTCAAAATGAAAAAAAAAAAGGAATAAATGAAACATTTCCTGTTATTAAAAAAGATATAACAATCAATAAATGATAATATTTTTAGAACAAACAATTTATTATAACATTTATATGATAACCAGCATGTTAGACAACTAAACGCCATTTTGGCACCAATTAGGTACTTCGGTGTATATAGGGCATATATGTGCCATATTTATTTGTAAAACTGAGCATGAAAGTTTACCAGGTGTGTTTTCATAGGCGCTTATATCTTTTTGCAACATAGCGCACCTTTCGAAGCCAAAACTGCACAAAAGAAAAAATAATCAATATTTGCAGCATTTTTTTTTTAATGTAATGCACATTTTGTACTCAGTAGGCTCGATAATCAGACCTCGTTTTTTTTGCTTTAAAAGATGATATTTCATACGACGTCTTTTTGGGATTCGTCGTTTTTCCATATTTGATAGTATGTGTCTACTCGTTTTGTACCCTTTTTTGTAACTTTCTTCTTTATTAACAGCGACATCTGGATTTCCTATTTAAATAAAAAAATTTCTAAATACAAAGAATTTTGTTAAAATAAATAAATAATAGGAAATGCGGACATCTATTGCTCAAAACACAAAATTTTTCCTATTGAGTTAGTAAAAATCAGTAAAAACATAATTTTTATGATAATAAAAAGGTGACTTATGTAATAACAGAGTCATATATTATGTACGTTATGGATTAAGTATGAATATTTCAATGAAAAGTGATATTTCAAAAGTATTATGAAATTAGTTAAAAACCATTTATTTTAAACTAAATGAATAAAAGATTTATATTTTTAATGAAATAAATGGGATTTGAAAAATTATTGGAAATTTATCACCATAGATGTGTCAATATTACAATCAGTACCTTGTATGCAAAATGGAACAATTAGCAATACTTTTTGTACCCGAAAAATGGTCGTTGCTTTTTTTAAGGTTAAAAAGTAGATTACGAAATATTCCTATACAGAGATGCCAAACCCTCGCTTATTGCATAGCAGAATTTTCTTATAGGAAAAGTTATTTTTTAAATCCGCAGAATATTCCAATTTAATAAAACATTTTCTGTATTAAAATACCGGTACCCAAAATGCCGGAGACTTGGCAGCTCTGCTTATAACATTTTAATTAATCACGGTACTTTTTTTAATCGGATTCAAATTTAGTGAAGACAACGTTTTTTGGCCGAAAGCAGCTTTTTTCCACATGTGTAACTACGATACAATTCCTTGATGTTGACTTATGAATGTTTTGGCTTATTCTATTATTGCTTCCTCTCATTTATTTGAATTTTAAATAAGATGACTCAAAATCGTGTTTTTTAAATATACGAAAAAAAATGCATTTCGAGAGAGGGCGAAAAGGACAATATTTGGCGATTTATTACCTGCGTTTGGCTAAGTGTCTTACTACCTTGTATTTAATACTCTTCACAATACTTCGCTGTTATATGGACTTAGGCGCTTTTATAAAAAGTTTGACGTAATTCGGGCTTAAGAAAGTGAGTTTTTTACTGAATAATACAAATAAATGAAAACTGAATATTAAGAAATACTAATAAAAGAAAAATGAAGCATTATATTGATCTATGTATATTTAAAAATTCATCTGCTAGCACTAATTAGATAATTTATCTCTTATGTGTATATAATAGGAGATAAATAGCTTTTGATTCTGTATTTCTATGCTATAAAGCATTAACGTTTGTGTGTTTTTCGTTAGCATTGGGAGTACCTAGCCGATTTAAAAAATTATGTGGGCAAAAAATGTTGGTAACCATCTTTGCTGCAAAATATACTATATTTTGCGTAGGAACAATAATCACCATCAATGCACGAGCAAAAAAAGTTCTAAAATTGAGAATTCTTTGATGTTGATATGACTAAAAATTTATAATCTTTTTTTTTTTTTTTTTTTTTTGTGGCAACTTTTAAGATATAATATTCTCGTTATGAACAATTTCTAAAACATTCGACAATTTAATTTCACATATTAAACATTTTTTTTTTCTAGAAAAAGTTTTAAACCCAATTTATTGAGAATATTGTAATTTCTAGGATACTGTTGGGGTCAGAAACTATAACCTTG